>JAABOM020018113.1:0-18742 GCA_011800125.2 Solanum clarkiae
AGTAGCAGTTAGTCAATGCAACTTTCGACGCTCCTCATGGGTTATCTGGAAACAGTCGCTTTATGTTTTTAAACATAAGGGTTAGGCTGCGTACATCCGACCCCCCCTCACCCCACAATGAGCGGGAGCCTTTTGAGGCACTGGGTATGTTGTTGTTGTATAAAACATATCAAATTGAAAAAAAAATATTTCGAAAATATTTTAACAAGATCTCTCTCGAATTAATTCGGATTGTATATCAACCCAATTTTAAATGGACTGAAATAAGTTGGGTTGATCTAGTAATTGGACGGAATATTAACCCGCCCAAACTTCAACGAGTTGAGTTAAGTTGGGCTTAATTTTGCCACATCTACATTTTTATGTGGGGATCTCTTGGGAGGAAGAAAATTCACGATTAGTCTCCAACTCTTATTAGTTCCAAAATTTAAGATGATACAAATACATTAATACAGCTAATTTTATATAGTTTGCAAAAATCCTAGTCTTGGATATTCTTAAGCCATCCTTAAGCTATTTTCCTAAAGCAACCTATGGACTATCTCTTGCTTCGTCCCACAAACTTACAACCCCCCCCCCCAAAAAAAAATATAATATTTGACGTAAGAAGATGTTAAATCATAGACGTTGTCGCTATTTTGTTTCAATTTATGTGATGTCATGCAGATTTCAAGAATTGATATAATGACCCATTAGGTCATTTTGAGTACTAGAACATTTTATTCCATAAAAGGCTCATCCCATAAATTTTTACTGAGTATTTTGGACTATTCAATAACTATGATTATTTAGTTGAGAAGTAAGTTTAGATAACTAATTTAATTGATAGACTAAATTAATAATTTAGTTAATATTTTATACCACTTCTCTCATATTTATTACATTAAGTTAGTGAAATTAGTCACTTTTAGTACTTAATTAATTTGGAAAAGAAAAGAAAAAAGAGAGAGAACAAGGCAGAAACATAACTGGGCTCATGACGACGGCGAGAAGAAAATACCCGCTTTAGATTCAGGTAAGCAATTGTCTAATCTTAAAATTTCTATTGCTAAAGAATGAATCCTAGTATGATTCATGCAAATTAATTGGAGGAGGAATATAAAAATTACCTAGGGTAGTTTATGTTTTAGTTTGGTGGGGATAGATAATTAATGTCGGTCCCTTGTTTGGATGGTTGTTATCCATTTTATTGTATCGTATTGTTAGTTTGAATACAATTTTATTTTGACTGTTACTTAAATTTTATTATATCGTATCATATTGTTTCGTTTCGTTTAAATTCATCATTAATTTAATAATAAAAAGATCTATTTTGTGTAACAACTGATTTGGTATAGTTGCATCGTTAAACGATCATAAAATGTACTAGAAAATGCCTTACAAGACACTGGGGGATCCAACTGGCAAAGAACCTGAATAAGTAAGGAAAATTAGAAACTAATATATAATTGTGTTACTCAAAGCATTTGAAAATCAATGTTGAAGATCAATTTGGAGTTGCAGTTGAAATTAACCCATAATCATCAAATTATTCAAAAATCCATGTTCTTGAGGAACTCATAAAACTTGAAACTTAAATCGAGATTTAAAAGTTGAATCATGAAATAATTAATGAAAAATGAAGATTATGAGTTAAAACACTTATCCAATTAATTTATCTAAAAAAACAATTCTTAAAAATCATCACCCAAGAGTTTCCAAAGCTCAAAAATAAAATATGAAAAAAAAAACCCAATTTTTGAGAATTAAAATCTATCCAGGTAACTTGCTCTATGCTATTGCGATCAACGACTCATGTGACCATGAAGAAGGAACGTGGTCAACCCACAATAAGTCATCGTGATCACGAGTAGGAGCTTCAGAATCATAATGAAGGAAGAGTAAACACCTGCACAATAAAGGATAGGGGATGACGTGACCGTGAAGAAGAAAAAGGATGGCACCAACACACAACAATGCTTAAAACATAAAACTTTCGAAATAATTCTCGAAATTCATTTGAAACTCCGTACACACAAGTTATATATGCTACTCTATCAAATTTAATGTTCCAGACTCAATGAAATCATCAAAAATCAAATTCGAGTTCTTTTTAATTTGAAATTCAATTAGCTGCAACTAAACTAACTTAAAAAAGCTCAAAACATCCTCGAAAATCACATCGTGAGTCCAATGAAATCATTAGAAATCAAATCCTAGCACTCAAACACAAAATGTTAATCAAATTCAAACCTTGATCCAGTTTTACTCAAACTATCAAGTAGGACCTCAATTTCACATAACAATTTTCAAATAGAACATGACAATATATCTAGAGTGTATGTGAAAAAAGGAAAAATAGATGTCTTCTCACAAGGGGGAGATGGGGTACTCTGTTATCAAGGGAGATTGTATGTGTCAAATGATAGTGAATTGAAGAGGTTGATATCGCTAGAAGCTCACAACTCTTTATATTTCATTCATCCCAGTTCCACAAAATGTATAAAGACTTAAGAGAAGTTTATTGGTGGAATGGAATGAAGAAGGATGTTGTAAAGTTTGTGTCTGAATGCTTCAATTGCCAATGAGACAAGGTTGAACATCAAAGTACGGGTAGCCTAACTCAAGACATTGATATTCCTACTTGAAAGTGGGAAGAGATCAATATGTACTTTGTGGTGGTATTGCCTAAGACCAATAAGCATTTTGACTCTATATGGGTAATAGTTGATAGAACAAAAAAATCGTCTCACTTTTTACCAATCAAGATAATGTTTAGTGGCGAAGACTATGTTAAAATGTACATCCGAGAGTTACTGAGGTAATTGCATGGGATTCCATTGTCCATCATATTGGACTGTAAAGCTCAAATTACATCTCATTTTTGGAAATCATTTCAAAGAGGATTTGGTATTAAGGTGAAATTGAATACCGCCTTTCATCCTCGAACTGTTGGACTAGCCGAAAGGACAATTCAAACATTGGAGGATATGTTTAGAGCTAGCTTGCATATTGGAGTTCAAGATCTCTCATTGAGTTTACCTACAACAATAGCTTTCATTTGAGCATTGAGATGGCACCATTCGAGGCTCTATATGGTAAATGGTGTGGATCACCTATTGGGTGGCTTGAAGTTGGTGACAGGGCCTTGATAGGGCTGGACTTAGAATGTTATTAGAAGAGTTAGCAAAGTGGCATATGAGTTGGAGTTACCTATTGATATGGACATGATTCACCCAGTGTTCCATGTGTCAATATTGAGGAAATTCATGGGTTAACCAAACTCTATAGTTCTATTGAAAAATATGAGCATTGAGAAAAATTGATTTATGAAAAAATTTTGGTTAAAATCCTGGACTGGCAAGTAAAGATGCTAAGAAATAAGGAAGTTACATCCATTAAAGTGCTTTGGAGGAATCAACAAGTTGAATGTGCAACACAGGAGATGGAAGCAAACATGATAAAGTGTTATCCCTATCTTTTCCACTTACTCTAGCCTAAGGTGTTAAGTTATTCTCGTCCAAAATCTTTAATTTCTTGTATTTCAATTTTTGCATGATGCATGCACACATTTACATGTTTATGACTATTTAAGGCATGTTTTAAGTATCGATTTAAAAATTTCATCACTAGATGTTTAGATTGCATTTTTGCATGCATACTGGGTTATTAGATGTTTATTTAACTCCTTAAAGCCTACTTTTAGTATATTCAGGGATGAATGTTCCCATGGGGGAGATATCGTAAAGCCCGCAAGTTAGAAGGTTGAGTAATGTAGAAAAAAAGTGAAATCGAAAAAGTTCAAAAGCAATTAACGAGTCTAATTCACAGCCCATGGTTCAATCCATAAGTCATAGACTAGGCTCGCAGATAGGGACATCAGGATTTAAAACTTGGCTAAGTGTCAAAGGTGTTTATGATGGCCATTTACGGTTCGTAAATTGAAATACTGACCATAGAAATGATTCGTGGATTATAGCCTATGTTGGTGGAAAATTGAGATTTCTAGAATTGAAACCACGACCAATAGCATGACCCGCGATCTTGGTCACCATCTATGGTTTGATTTCGTGGATGGGGTCCTGGAGGATGAGAAAATAAACTAAGTGTGAGAGGGAACAACGAGAGCTTCTATGACCCATAAATGGGTCTATGGGCCATAGTATGATTTCGTAGATTGGGCAGTCAAAAACCAGTATCTGAAGATTGGAAAAGGAGAACAGGAGGATGAGAACCATGACTCATAGTTGAGTTCATGATCCGTAATCGAAGGTTCGTGGAGTTGACCTGACAGTTTTAATAAAGAATATTTTTGTCTATTCCGCATATCCTAAGCTTAAAATTGCATCTTTTTTAGGTTCCCTAAGCCCCATATTAAACCTTACACCCTTTAAGACTCTCAGAATCACTTTATTCTATCATTCTTCAAAAATTTTGAAGGCAAGCACACTCTCAAGAAGGGCAAGGCAAGCTAGGGTTTCTGAGGTTCTTCGCAAAATTTCAAGCCCATCTTCCTAGGCTCTTAATTAAGGTATGTTAGTTTATTTATGGGTACCTTTCACCCACAAATTTATTTTTTATACTTTTTTTACCTTTTCTTTAAGTTCATTAAGAATACCATTGTGAGACCCTGTGTTTCTCGTCTTCTATAGTATAAATAGTGTGGCATATTATATAAGGAATATGTGATTTTGGATAGCACCTAAGTATAATAAAGCTACCAATAAGTGGTAATATCAATAACTTAAAGTTTCAACTCAAAGGAATCCCCTAAATACACATTTGCGATTAAAGAAGTGGCCTGAGTGGTACCTCGCCCTTTTCGAAAGGTTTAAGTTAAGTTTCACTTTTCGGATGAGACTAAGGAAGTGTAACTTGCTAATAATTGATGTTTAAAGGGTATTTTAATGCACAATGGTCATATCTTAAGTTTTGGAATCAAGAAAGTTGCAAGATAAAGATTGGTCAAAGTTACCATAAGCTTCTTTAAGAAATTCTTGTTAAATTTGGATCAAATGTATTAGGCAATATCTCCCAGAATATGAGAACTTACAAGGTCCATGACCTATCAAATCAAAGATCTACGAGTCTAGTTTGCAACGCACAAAATTGCACATTTAACTGACTTCACAATAAAAAGTTATGACAGATTTACCATGGGTACACGAACAGAAAATGGGGTCATGGGCCCGATTGGGTCAAACTCAAATTTATGTTGGCCAATTTGACCTTTTTATAGCTAAAAATGTGCCATTTTCATCCCAAAACAGTGGACAAATCGAAGAAAATGCTCTCACAAGTTCCTTAAGTGATTTAGGTAAGTTTTTCATATTTTTACCGTTAAAATTTGCCCTTGCACCTAGAAATACGTGTCTTACACTTTATAATTATTTTTCCTCTTATTAGCTGAGTTTAGGGAGTTTTTGGACTATAAAAAAGTAATATTCTTGCTGGTTATTCTTGGTTTGCAGCTGGTGTGTTCAAATAATAATCTTGGGGCTCTTTTACGATCATTTTTACAAAGTTTTATGGATATTTCCTCATGTAAATGCTATATGAAAAATCTGCCGATGAATGCTCAATTATAGACTATTTATATAATGGTTATAAGTTACGTACATATAGTCGTTGCAAAGCTTAGGACATAAGGAACAACTTTCGTGAAGGAACTTTGGACAATTGGACGATCGTTGAAAAGGTATATTAAGGCTAAGCTCGGTCCCTCCTTTTAACACGAAATCCGAGAAGTTTCTCAAAAAGTCAAATGTGATATCTTAATGTTCTTTTGCTAGAAAGACCTTCTGTGAAAGGCATTGGGATTGCAGCTGAGTTATTTTCATAATGGTATTAGGTTGACATTCCATTCGTTCGCTTAAACTGGGCATTCAACATCTATATATCATTTTGTCGGTTTTCTAACTACCTATCCATATGTTCGCGGTGCTTCTCTTCTTGGTGTAGTTCCATTAAAATAAATGTAGATTGCAAAGCGAATGTAGTAGTCATTATCAGTTCTTCTTCCAAACTAAAAGCATAACTGAAGCACTTAACAAGTAATGTGTTGACTTCCAATAATCTCTAGCATAATGTTCCTTCTTAAATTACTAAGGCACTTGATTTTTTTTTTGAATACTTTCTTTTAATAATTGATATGGGACCAAGTATAAGCATTATGTAAAACACCTTTATGACATTTTTAAAGTTAAGGTTTTATTGTAAATGTTGAGTTAAGTTGTCAAACTTATTCTAAAGACATATGAGATCCCACGAGTCATGTGTATATGCCACGACAATGATTATGATGTTATGAGGATAAGTGTACCAATGAGCCAAGATTGGCTAAATTTATGTTATAGCATACTATGTGCATTCAATATTCATATTATACATGGCACGTTATGTGTGGTCTTCGAGTTATAATCGGAGGTATAGGGCCTATCTGCCCAAATGATTTTATATATGTATATGGTACAGACCAATCGAAGAAAATGCTCTCACAAGTTCCCTAAGTGATATTGGTATGCTACTGGAAAGAAGCACCATTGCTAGCATTTGATTGGGGATGTCATGCATTTGCATGTATATATATTTATTCACGATATTTGATTACTCGAGCATACCATGCATATTTGACCGCTAGGAGGCTGATTGTTGGACATGAAAGTAATCTAAGTTTTGTTTATAGGTGGTATTTCTAAAATCCCTTTTTACTACAATTATCTATGATTTTACTTCCTGCCTCAGAGACCAGTACATGTTTATTCGTACTGACGTCCCTTTGCCTGTGGACACTGCATTTTATTTTGTGCATGCAGGTTCAAGTAGGGATTCTGATTTACCCCTCCACTAGGAGCCTAGTTCAGTTGTAAGTTGGTAAGCTCCACCTCTTCCTGGAGCTTTCACAGGATGCTTACTTTTTATTGTACAATTGGGTATAGTCAGGGCCCTGTACCAACAATATTAGTGCTTCTCTTAGAGGCTATGATGGACATGTTATTTTGGGTAGGTCCTTTTGTGCCTTTCAGTCTTCAGTCATAGAATTGGCACGTATATATAATGTGTGTGCCTGTACCTCTGTTGTTGCAGCCTTTTCGGCTAGCTAGTACTTTATCATTTTGATTTTCCTATCTTGATGTACCTGATTTTTTGTTGATCAGGTCAAGACCTAAACAGTACAAACTTAGTTTTTTAGGCTTTATGCTGCCCAATTTTCTTTTGGCCCCTATTTAGTAAACTAGTATGTTCAGTGGCTTACTCAACCAATAATGCTATCAAGTGCCAGTCACACCTCCCCTCTTTTTGGGGCATGACAAACATGGTATCAGAGCAGGTCATGTCCTAGGGAGTCCACAATGTTGTGCCTAGTAAAGTTTTGTTTATGGGTGTGTTGTGCACCATACTTATAATCAGGAGGCTACAAGGCATTTGGGGATGGTTACATTTCTTTCACTTAATAGATCGTGTTACAGGGCAAAGTTATAGGAACATATGAAATCTAAATCGTGTTATGTTGTTTTTATTTAATGGGCTGCCTATGCTCAAGAGATGGCACAACGTGAGATAGGTATGGATCCGAGAGAAGGTACCAATTGTTCCTTGTCAGGTTAGGTGGATATATTCCCTGTTGAGGCATATAGATAGTCTCCAGTGCCCGCAGTACAAAATTCACCAACACTTGTTGAGGCCCAAGGAGATCTAGTACCCCCAACCCCACCAAAGACTGGGAGCAGAGGATGAGGGAGGCTATTCGGCTACTAACTAGGATGGCTTTTATATATAAGATACAACTAAAGTTGAGAGTAGACGCCGCAAAGGTTCAAACAGAAAGCTCAAAAGGTACAAGAGTTTCATCACTTGGCCCCTCCAGTATTTATAGGACCCAGTCCGATTGAGGATTCCTAGGACTTTATAGACCATATGTATAGAGAATTCAGGGTGATGTATGCCTCCATCACTAAGGTTGTGTAGTTGGATTCTTTTCAACGAAGTGACATCACCATCTTATAGTACGGGGCATGGGAGAAATATAGAGGGCCTGATGTCGCGCTAGAAGAGTAGGAAGATTTCTCTGAGGCACTTATAGCCCATTACTATCCGCAGGAGGTTCAGGAGGCCCATCTTGACCGGTTTATCAGTTGAGCCAGGGGGATATGAGCGTAAGAGAGTGCAACCTTAGGTTTAATTCAGTGGCTAGTTATGCACCAGACATTGTACGTACCATAAGTGCCGAAGTTCATCGTTATGTGGATGATTTAGGGCCTCATTTTATTAGAGATTGCAGGATAGCCTCTTTATAGGTTGGTGTAAATATTTTTCGTATATAGGCTTTTGCTCAGACTACAGAGGACCTTTCTCATTGGATTCGGGATAACCGTAGAGACATTGAACAAAATAAGAGGGCTCATACTTTGGGGTCTTATAGGGAGCCATGGGTTAATTTTAGGCCCCCATTTCAACGCTATCCACCTATGTTAGTGGGTATTCTCCCACCACAGATGCAGGGCCAGAGATTTGATCATTGTATTTTTCAGAACCATGGTAGAGTTTAGATCAACTTGATAGCCGGCGACAAGAGTATTCTGCACAAATGAGACAACCTACTCCTCCATGTGCACAATGCGGTAAGCTTCATAGTAGGCAGTATAAAAAAGGTCCAAGTGCATGTTACCATTGTTGGAAGACAAGGCATATATATTAGCAACTTACCCTTTAGTCAATTCCTATTGTGAATGAATTCCTGGCGGTATTCCTTGATAAGCTTCCATGGATTCCCCCCAAAAGGGATATCAATTTTGCTATAGATTTTCTTCCTGATATGCAGCCTATATTCATTCCTCCGTACAGAATAGCTCTTGTAGAGCTAAGAGAATTGAAGGAACAACTGAAGGACTTACTTAATAAAGGTTTCATTAGGCCAAGTACATCTCCAGTGCTCTTTGTTCGAAAGAAAGATGGCTCCTTACAAATTTGTATTGATTATAGACAGCTAAATAAAGTTATTATCAAGAATAAGTATCCTCTTTCGTAGACTGATGGCTTATTGTAGGGTGTCAAATGCTTTTCAAAGATTGGCTTAAGATCCAGGTACCACTAGTTGCGAGTCAGGGATGCTGATATTCCAAAGACAACATTTATGATGAGATATGGATATTTTGAGTTCTTTGTCATGTACTTTTGGGCTTATAAATGCCATAGCAGCTTTTATAGACCTGATGAATCAAGTTTTTAAACCATTCTTGGATGAATTTGTGATCATATTTATTAATGACATCTTGATATGTTCACGGTCAGAAGCTGAGCATACAGACCACTTGCGAGCTATATTAGAGACACTCCACGACAACAGGTTATATGTTATATTCTCAAAATGTGAGTTTTGGTTAACTTTTGTAGCTTTTCTTAGTCATGTTATTACAACTGACAGTATCAAGGTCGATCGGCAGAAGATTGAAGTAGTAATGGCCTGGCCGAGATCATTGAATTCGACCGAGGTCAACAACCTTTTAGGCTTGGCAGGATATTATAGGAGTTTCTTTTAGGGATTCTCCTCTATATCTACACCACTAACGAGATTGACGCATAAAACAACTGATGTTGTGAGCAGGGTTTTCAAGAAATAAAGAAACAATTTAGCACTGCACCTATCTTGGCTCTTCCAGATGGAACCAAAGGTTACGTTGTATATTGTGATACCTCAAGAATTGACCTAGGTTGTGTTCTTATGTAGCATGGTAGAGTTATTGCATATGCTTCCAAACACTTGCGAAAACATGGACAAAACTATCCTACTCATGATCTTGAGCTCGTTGTAGTTGTTTTTGCCATAAAGATTCGACGACATTATCTACAGAGTTCATGTTGATGTTTTTATCGACCACCAAAGCCTCCAATATTTATTATGCAAAAAGAGTTGAACCTATGACAAAGGAGGTGACTAGAATTACTAAAAATACTATTATATTAACATTTTATACCATCCCGATAATGTTAATGTTGTTGCCAATGCACTTAGCCAAAAGTCCATGGGCAATCTAAGTCATTTTGAAGCTGATAAGGCTAAAATGACAAAAGATTTACGTCAGCTAGCTAGTGTCTCAATACAATTAGTATTTAGTAGATGAGAAGGATGGAGATGTAATCGTAATACAACAAAAATCTTCCATTGTTACTGAAGTAAAAAACACGTGAGAATCCTAACCGTATGACATTAAGCGAAAGCGTTCCACAACAGCAACATCCTCTATTTAAGCTAACTTGAGATGGAGTCCTTCGGTACTAAGGCCTCTTATGTGTGCCAAACATTGGAGGGCTCCGTGCGAAGATTCTTTTTTGAGGCCTAGTATTCCAGATATTTGGCTCACCCTAGGGCAACAAAAAAAGGTATCGAGACCTAGGGTAGATGTGTTTAGTGGAATGGCATGAAAAAGATATTGACAAGATGGTAACCCAATGCCCTAGTTACCAGCATGTTAAAATAGAACATTAGAGACCTAGAGGCCTAGCTACGTATACTGATTTTTCGTTATGAAAATAGGACATGATAAATATGGATTTTATTACTGGGTTGCCTCATAATCTACGCAGGTAAGACTCTATTTGGATAATCATTGATAGGTTGACAAAATCTGCTCATTTCTCGCTAGTCGGAATGACATATCGAGTGGAGGATTATGTTAAGTTTTACATTTAAGAGTCTATTTGCCTTCATGAAGCTCCATTATCTATTATCTATGATTGAGGGGCTCAACTAAATCTTAGCACCATTTTTCATCCATCAATTGATAGACAGGCAGAGGGTACCATTTAGATTGTCGGGGATATGTTATGTGTTTGTGTGTTAGACCTTAAAGGAAGCTGAGATGAATATCTACCTCTTATTGAATTTGCTTATATTAAAAACTTCCAAGCTAGTATCCAAATAGTGCCTTAGGAAGCACTATACGGGCGAAGATGTAGGTCGTCGATAAGTTGGTTTGAGGTCAGGGAGACAAAGTTGCTAGGACCTAATCTAGTTCAATAAGCAATGGACAAAGTAAAACTTAGTAGATACTAATTGCAAACAGTCCAAAGTCAGTAGAAGTTTTATATGGACGTTCGATGACAAGACTTAGAGTTGATATAAAAGATTAGATTTTCTTGAAAGTATCATCTATGAAGGGTATCATGCGATTTGAAAATAAAGGAAAGCTCAGTCTGAGATAGGTTGGACCATATAAGATTATTTAAAATTAGTAAGGTGGTATACGAGCTTGATTTGCCTTCAAAATTGGGAGCAGTCCATCTAGTATTTTATGTATCTATGTTATAGAAGTGTATTGGAGATTATTCGCGTATTACTCACATTGAGCATATCCACATCACTGAAGACTTGTCTTATGAGGAGGTCATAGTGGCTATTTTAGATCGACACATAAGAAAACTTTAAAACAAAGAAGTAGCCTCTATGAAGGTGTTGTGGCAGAACAACAACATTGAGGAAATAACTTGGGAAACAAAAAAAAAAAAGAGAAATGATGAAGAATCAACCCCAGCTACTTACAACTTAAGGTGAGTCAGTTATCTTTTTCTCCAATAACCTAAATTTTAAAAGGTGAATATTTTGTCGCGGGATTGCTATACGAAGCTTAGTAATTAGAATTTTTTGAAGTTTATTTATGCATTGGAGGGATAAGAGGTATATCCTCAAAATCACATTTTAGAAGATATTACTGCAACCAAGATGATGTCTTAATACATTCACGGACGAATGTTCTTAAGGGGAGGGAGGAGACTGTGAGACCCTGTGTTTCTCGTCTTCTATAATATAAATAGTGTGGCATGTTATATAACGAATATGTGATTTTAGATAGCACCTAAGGATAATAAGACTGCCAATAAGTGGTAATATCAATTACTTAAAGTTTCAAGTCAAAGGAATCCCCTAAATACACATTCGGGATAAAGAAGTGGCCTGAATGGCACCTCGTCCTTTTTGAAAGGTTTAAATTAAGTTACAATTTTTAGATGGGACTAACGGTGTTTAATTTGCTAATAATGGATTTTCTAAAGGTATTTTAATAGCACAAAGGTCATATATTAAGTTTTGGAATCAAGAAAGTTGCAAGATAAAGATTGGTCAAAGTTATAGTAAGTTTCTTTAAGAAATCTTTCTTAAATTTGGGTCAAATATATCAGGTCGTATCTCTCAAAATATAAGGATTTACAAGGTCCATGATTTATCAAATTGAAGATCTATGAATCTAGTTTGCAACGCACAAAACTGCACATCAAACCGACTTCAGAATAAAAAGTTATGACAAATTTACCGTGACTGTCCGAACAGGAAATCGGGTCATGGGCTGGGTCGGGTTAAGCCCAACTTTATATCAGCTAATTTGACCTTTTTAAAGCTAAAAATGTGTTAATTTCATCCAAAAATAGTAGACTAGCTGAAGAAAATGCTCTCACAAATTCCCTAAGTGATTTAGGTAAGTTCTTCGTGTTTTTATTGTTAAAATTTGTCTGCATGCCTAGAAATATGTGCCTTACGCTTTGCAATTGTTTTTCCTCTTATTAGCTGATTTTGGGATGTTTTGGACTGTAAAAAAGTAATATTCTTGCTGGTTATTCCTGGTTTGCAGCTGGTGTGTTCAGATAATAATCTTGGGGCTCTTTTACGGTCAATTTTTATAAAGTTTTATGGACGTTTCCTCATGTAAATGCTATATGAAAAATCTGCCGACGAATGCTCAATTATAGACTATTTATAGGTTGTTATAAGTTATGTACATATAGTCGTTGCGAAGTTTTGGACGTAAGGAACAACTTTCGTGAAGGAACTTTGGGCAATTAGACGATTGTTGAAAAGGTATATTAAAGTTAAGCTCCCTCCCTCCTTTTAGCACGAAATCCGAGAAGTTTCTCAAAAAGTCAAATGTGATATCTTAATGTTCTTTTGCTAGAAAGACCTTCTGTGAAAAGTATTGGGATTGCAGCTGAGTTTTTTTCATAATGGTATTAGGTTGACATTCCATTTGTTCGCTTAAACTGGGCATTCAATATCTATATATCATTTTGTCGGTTTTCTAACTACCTATCCATATGTTCGCGATGCTTCTCTTCTTAGTGTAGTTCCATTAAAATAAATGCAGATTACAATGGGAATGTAGTAGTCATTATCAGTTCTTCTTCCAAACTAAAAGCATAACTGAAGCACTTAACAAGTAACGTGTTGACTTCCAATAATCTCTAGCATAATGCTCCTTCTTAAATTACTAAGGCACTTGATTTTGTTTAAATACTTTCTTTTAATAATTGATATGGGACCAAGTATAAGCATTATGTAAAACACCTTTATGAACATTTTTAGAGTTAAGTTTTTATTGTAAATGTTGAGTTAAGTTGTCAAACTTATTCGAAAGACATATGAGATCCCACGAGTCATGTGTATATGCTACGACAATGATTATGATATTATGAGGATAAGTGTACCAATGAGCCAAGATTGGCTAAATTTATATTATGGCATACTATGTGCATTCAATATTCATATTATACATGGCACGTTATGTGTGGTCTTCGAGTTATAATCGGAGGTATAGGGCCTATCTGCCCAAATGATTTTATATATATATATGGTACAGACTAATAGAAGAAAATGCTCTCACAAGTTCCCTAAGTGATATCGGTACGCTACTGGAAAGAAGCACCATTGCTAGCATTTGGTTGGGGATGTCATGCAATTCACGATATGTGATTACTCGAGCATACCATGCATATTTGATCGCTAGGAGGCCGATTGTTAGACATGAAAGTAATCTAAGTTTTGTTTACAGGTGGTATTTCTAAAATCCCTTTTTACTACAATTATCTATGATTTTACTTCCTATCTCAGAGACCAGTACATGTTTATTCGTACTAACGTCCCTTTGTCTGGGGACACTGCATTTTATTTTGTGCGTGTAGGTTCAAGTAGGGATTCTAATTTACCCCTCCATTAGGAGCCTAGTTCAGCTGTGAGTTGGTAAGCTCCACCTTTTCCTGGAGCTTTCACAGGATGCTTACTTTTTGTTGTACAATTGGGTATAGTCGGGGCCCTGTCCCAGCAGTATTAGTGCTTCTCTTAGAGGCTATGGTGGACATGTTGTTTTGGGTAGGTCCTTTTGTGCCTTTCAGTCTTCAGTCATAGAATTGGCATGTATATATAATGTGTGTGCCTGTACCTCTGTTGTTGCAGCCTTTTCGGTTAGCTAGTACTTTATCATTTTGGTTTTCCTATCTTGATGTACCCGATTTTCTATTGACCAGGTCCTGACCTAAATGGTACAAACTTAGTTTTTCAGGCGTTATGCTACCCGATTTTCTTTTGGCCCCTAGTTAGTAAACTAACATGTTCAGTGGCTTACTCGACCAATAACGCTATCAAGTGTCAATCGCACCTCTCCACTTTTTGGGGCATGACAACCATTATGCTTGTCTATGACTTAAGTGATCATTTTATGATGCATTAACATGTATTCCATCTCCAATGATATTATATAATATTTTACTATATTTTTCCCTAAGCATTAAGTTAATGATTATGACCCAAATATCTAGGGTTTGATTGATGATGTGTCGGCTGCTTAGTATTTGGTTTAAGGTTGCGTATTTTCCTATATTCATGCATTATTTCCCTTAATTCTTGAGTTTTCAAATTAATGTACTAGCCCACTAAGTTTAAGATGATTGTTGCATGATATGATATGATGATGACGACATAAAAAAAAGGTTTTTAGTAATGATTTTGTCAAAGATATAAGCATGATAATGTTTCCCTTAAAAGATGTTTATGATGGTCCTTAAAGTGAAAGGAAAATTCTTACTCGATGGTTCCTAAGGCTTACAGCTACTCTTATAAAATTACTACTTATGATTCTAAGTTTCTTTGCTTGACTAAGTATATATTTTCAAAGTATTTCGTGGGATTGACTTAACACCAAATGAGGCATTGAGGTTTAGTTCAGTAAGGGAACCCTAGAAGCAACTCTTTGCCCTATTAACTATGTGCCACCATAGAAGCTCTTGTAGGCTAAGCTAGTGGATCCATATAGGTCATTTATATTAATTGATGATTCATGCTAAGTGATGGACTTCCATCGGCCAAGTGGTCTCCTCGTGCCAATGTAGAGGGTTATGTTGGATTCCATGTAGTAGCACACATAGTCTTATATGTCGGTTATAGTCTATTTCCACAAAGTGTGAGATTTGATATCTTCGTTCCATCACATGTGTTTCGTATGATCCATTACTTTTGCTTCATATTGGGCTTTATTCCTTATTCATGCTTAAGCTCATTAAATGACAATCTTACCATCTTATGCATGGATACTTTTGAATTTATGAATGATAATATTACAATTCCATATTTGCATTGCAGCACATTTCAACGTACTAACGCATATTTTTGCCTACATGATGTCACCATGTAGGGATCAACGCTCCTCCTTCACCTGTATGTGGCTAGTTCTTTGGCGTTCAAGACTAGTTGTAGTGGTGAGCTCTTAGATTGGGTCTTCGTCTATTTTCTTCATACTTTGTACTTTTCGAATCGATGTATATTTTATATTTTATGTCTGGAGACTTTTACTTTCTATCTAATTTTCACGTCTTTTCTAACTGAGGAAAATCAAAATCGTGCACTGGTTCCCATTAAGTCATATATAGATGATATGTTTGGACAATGCTGTATGTTGAAATGTTTCTTTGAGGTTAAATGATTTTCCCTTAGTCCCTTTCCCATTTTATTTCCACATTATACTAATGTTTACATATGAATGCTTGATGTATACTAAGATGGCTTGGATGAGGTGCCTATGAATCCCTCTTTCGCCGTTTTATGAGTAGGCCCTAGATTTGGATTATGACAGATCAGCAAAAAGAGAGAGAGAGTGTAGTGAAAAATTGAAAGGATTTTAGGATTAGATGGAGCAGGTCAAGATTAAAATGTGAATCGATCAATATTTTATTTTGATCTTTACTAAATGGATTGAAACAATTAAGTAATTATACTAGTTTTAGGTGTACGTGCTTTACACGTATGTATCGTGTCAATTTAAAAATTATATATAAATAGTATTTGTCATTAAAATAAATACAATATTCATTTGGAGTTTAATAGTTAGTAGTTAAATAATTAATTAATTAAAATCTAATTTTGGAAAAGATTCCTAAATACAAAAAGAGTTGTTTAATATTTTCAACGTAATTTTTATTACTCTTTTTTTTTTAAATTTGTTATATTACATATTTTTATTAACAAAATATTTGATAATCTAAATAGTAATTAATTTCAAAGTCTCAAATATCAAAAAATAATGGTAATATTTTTTTCTTTTTGCAATTTAGGTAATTATTTATATAAAATAGTCCTAAATCAAGAGGGATTCTAAATATAAAAAAATTCTAATTCAAAACATAATAGTATTACCACAATCAATTCACAATTGTCTAAAACCAAAAGTACATCAATTTTAACACCATAGGATTAGCTAGTTTTTTGTTATTTCTTATAACTTCCTTAGCTATTCTGAGCGAATGTAAAATTATCTTGTAAAATTCATCTAAAGTTACTATTTTTTATTTGAAGTACAAATATGTGCATACAAAATTATTAAAATAGGTCTGAATTTCTAATTTTTTTGTACAAAATTCATTGTGAAAAATCTTAGTCTTTTTTTTAAAAAAAAAAATATCTTTAAAGATTGACCCATAAAGTTTAAATTCTAGATTCAATATGCTTTTCGATTGATGCCACAAATTAAAGTTAACCACTATTTAACATACTAATATATCTTTTTCTTCAAATCTCCTTCCATTGTAATTAATAAATAAATATTGATCAAAATAGTCTCGGCTATAAGAAAAAGCGCACGAGCATTCCTACTAACTCATTTAAAGTCGTATTTCAACGCCCCTTTACAATTCTTCAAATCAACAAATCTCCCTTTCAATTTTCAAGCATATGTAGATACATAAAAAGAAGCAATAAAAAATAAACAAAGTTAGCAATCAATACATATATAATAAAAGCAAAATATGATACTATCTCAACAATACATGTATCATGTATACTATTCTGTCAACTTGGGTCTTATGGTTACAAAAAGAGAGTATATATTTTTGTCACGAACGGCCTCACACGTGCACATATTATCCGCTTTGGCCCCACAGGGCCTCACGGTTTTGTTCCTCCCAGGCAAGCCCGGAAAAACGCGTATGCACATGTAAGGTTCCAAACTCAACATATAGCCCAGGAACTCCCCCTCTTTTTCCGATGTGGGATTCGCCTAAATGAGCTACAGGCGTTACGTATCGCCATCCCGCACTCACCCCCCGTAGAGACTCAGCGTCCTCGCTGAGGTTTGCCCTACCACTGTACTAGCAGAGAGTCGGCTCTGATACCATCTGTCACGAATGGCCCCACATGTGCATATATTGTCCGCTTTGGCCCCACAGAGCCGCACGGTTTTGTTCCTCCCAGGCAAGCTCGGGAAAACGTGTATACGCATGTAAGGTTCCAAACTCAACATATAGCCCAGGAACTCCCCCTCTTTTTCCGATGTGGGATTCGCCTAAATGAGCTACAGGCGTTACGTATCGCCGTCCCTGAGTTGACTTGGGAAGTGGAGGAGCAAATGAAGAAGATATACCCTCATTTATTTCCCATATCTTTAGGTAATCCATTTTTCCTTGTCAATCACGACGTATGATAACTAAGTTATTCATTGTCAGATGTGATGTTATAGACGAAACTTGCATGGTTAGTATGACATTCGAGGACGAATGTTCTTAAGGAGGGAGAATGTTAGAACCCGTAAGTCCTTAATTGGTTCAAATTGGTAAAGTTTGGGACCAAATGTACATTTTATCCTAAATTTAGTCCTTAAGATTTATTGTTAAGTGGGGGCACATATGTGGCTTATGTTAATTGGTTCAAGTGTTGAGTGGTTGCCTATATATAAGGATGCTTATCTTGTACAAAATAAGACTTTCATACTTAGCCAAAAAAATAAGAGAGGGAGAGAGCTAAGAGCATAGTAGCTCTCGGGTTACTGTAGCAGGGGAGGAAATATTCTGTTTTTTCGAGTTTTTGATTATTTGACGCTTCAAGCTTGGTATATTGGACCCCCTAAGTGGCGTAGAGGCGTTGGTTGGTCAAGAAAACGTTTGATTTGACAGCTACGACGATTTGAGTCCAGTAAAGGATTGCGACGTATGTTAATTTTTAGCTTTAATTATGTAAATTAAAGATTGTGGGGGTGTTAGGGATGTGTTAAAATGAAGGTAAAACATGAAAATAGGGTTGATTATTAGTTTGAATTGTAAATTGGGAATTTGGGATTTGAATTGGGAACAAACTTTAACTGTGCTGTCTGCCAGGAAATTACCAAGGCATGAGTACGTGTTGGTGCCATTGATTTGGGTAACGAAATCTTTACATACAGTGCAGGGACGGCGATACGTAACGCCTGTAGCTTACTTAGGCGAATCCCACATCGAAAAAAGAGGAGGAGTTCCTGGGCTATATGTTAAGTTTGGAACCTTAAATGTGCATACGCGTTTTTCTGGGCTTGCCTGGGAGGAACAAAATCGTGCGGCCCTATGGGGCCAAAGCGGACAATATGTGCACGTGTGGGGTCGTTCGTCACAGATAGAGCAGGGATGGTGATACGTAACGCTTGTAGCTCACTTAGGCGAATCCCACATCGGAAAAAGAGGGGGAGTTCCTGGGCTATATGTTGAG
>JAABOM020018124.1:0-18741 GCA_011800125.2 Solanum clarkiae
CTATGCTTTATTCTTCTGATGGTGGGAAAAATGATAAAGCTAAATAAATGGATTATTCATTCAAATTTCAGTTTGAAACTCATGTAATTAGCCTATTTTTCTTTTGGTTAACCCTAAAACTAGGATAGATCCATGAGAAATCAGATTCAATTTTATTAGATATGGTATATATCAAAATGGGACGCAAAAAGAATTGACTGCTGAGCCATATGAGGTAAGAAATTCTCAAGTACGGTTCTAAGGGAAGGAATTGAACTACCTAGTCTAAAGGTTTTCTTCTTGATGAGATCGATATTGATGATAGTGACGATATTGATAATAGTGACAATCTTGATGCTAGTGACGATATCGATCGTGACCAACGAATGGCAAGTGCTTTTCCTTGTGTGGATCCTATTTCAGTATTGGAGACTTACCCATTCAGTGACTTTGGCACTGGACGTTCCCAAAATGGGGACTATAGGGTAAATTCCTCGGTTCGGGCCGAAGAAGCAATGTCACTCGATCATTATCAAACTGACTACAATCTTTTTCTGTCCGTGAAGATCCCATTAGAGCGCCATCTGCCCTTTCTCAACGCATTTCTTTAGACAAAGACTCCATTTTTTCCTCTTTTCGGATGATAAATTTTCGAGCACCTTTTGGGGTCATTTCATTACGACTCATAGTTTAAACTACAACTCATAACTGGTTCCCGTATTTCCTTCTACAACTAATCCAATTCAATTTTTGGTTTTTCTTTCTAAATTATTAGGGTTAATATGGTTCATCTATTTTTGATTTGTAGGAAATATGACCCTGAAAGGAAAATGCTCTAAGATTGGGGAGTTTAGGAGGAAGCTCATCAAAGAGCTAACTAATGATGTGTGGAACCCTTAGCCGAGTGTGTCATTTAAGATCCATGATGTTTCATAAGACCCCTAGGCTGGGGTATGACAGACTAGAGTAGCAGCTGCTAGAGCTGGCCAGACTTAGGCTCAGGCTGACACTCCTTCCCTGTCTGATGAGGAATGTGCTGAGAGAACGAAGAGGATGATGCCCTAGGTGACTAGGTGCAAAGATGAGCAATGATCAGAGGATGGCTCCATAAATAAAGGAGATGAGAATCCTCGGTCGTACCTTCTTCTTCTTCAGCACCAGATGCTCCTACTCACTTGTGGGGTGTTGATGGGATGGAGGCCATACTTTTGGAGGGCATGCAGCGCAAAGAGTAGGGCAAACCCACCCGCTTGCCATATGAGGAGCCCTGGGTTATCGACAATGGATTTAGCTGTGTCCTCAGACTTAAGGACATGATGACATTACATGGGCTCAATTGGTTGACAGATAAGCTTGGATGATATGCCTCGCTTGTGGTATGAGAATTTTATATAGCTCACACAACTACTATTATTCATGATATTTATAAAGTGAAGAGACCTCCCACACAGTCGAGATTGAGAGAGGTACTAGTGAGAGGGAGAGGGGTTAATATTTCATAAGAGATGATCCGCAGTGTACTTTTTGGTCCCAAGTATCGACCCCTTAGGTTGGCAGCTAAGTTTGACTATCGATAGAGGCAGGTTGGAACCGTATTGATTTCAAAGGATCTAGTATAGAGGACAAAGTTATTGAGATGGGTGGCCGGTCACATTGCTGGGCATGGTCCAAAGCCTGCTTAGGTCACCACCCACACGGAGGCTATTTTTAAAGCCTCCCTCTCTTTCTCGTCCAAATTTTGGTTGATGGTTGTTAGATCTCTCATCTGGCCTCGTTTAGCAAATAACACAGTTACACTGGAGCGAGCGGTATTAGTTGCCAGCATCTTGTCTGGCTAGATATTGATTGGGCCTGACTCATAGCGGAGAAGATTCATGAGTCGACGTTCAAGCGGGCTAACTCCATCCCGTTTCCTGTTCTGATTTACAGATTCTGTCTAGAGTCAAGGGTGGACATATTGCATCATATAGATCATCTAGTTGTGGCCCAGCACATTCTAGATCCTTCCTAATAAAGGCTGATGAGAATCATGTGACACTTCAGAGGACGCAACCTCCTCCTATGCTCAAAATGTTTGCTCTAGAGCCAATACTTGAGGGTTCACAGACTGCCACTACTACTAATGCAATTGCTACTACTGATGAGAGACCCCAACAGCCTGAGGCAATCGATGTTGAGATGGGGCCGACTATAGCTACTCTAACACCAGAGGCCACTACTTCATAGTCTTCTACACCAGGCATGGTTGATATGTTTGTGATTTTGATTTAGGCTATGGTGTAATGATTATCACGCACTAAAGCCTCATTTTCTAGGCTTATTCAGCAACTTAGGCCATGGGTTCAGCGGACTATTACGAACTCAGAGGAGCGATGCAAGGAATTCACCATATCTACTATTTAGGAGCGTGTTTTTATGGTGGATGTCCATATCGATGCCTTTGAGGATCGGGTGTAGAAAAGGTCAGCTGAGGCCCGTCCTTCAGATTTGTCACCCGTACATGAGGAGATTGCAAAAATAGGGTTGACTTGACTTCTTCACTAGCGGTGCCAGTTACAGCTCAAGAGTCTACACCTTCGGAGTTGCTATTTGATTTATTTGCCATAGAGGATCCCACAGAGTCTTCTCACAGGAAGAGACCTCTGTGAAGGGTGATGAGACAGAGGAGCAGCATGTGTTTTAGAAGACCTCCGAGAATGATGATGAGGATGAGGAGGATGACCTTGGGCTAGTTTTTGAGGATATCGATGCAACAAGAGGAGCTGAGGCTGGCCGAGGAGGATGATAGGGCGATGGGTATTGGCCCATCTGGATAAAGTTCGACTCCTACACATACTACCTCGTGGGAGGGAGATGACTAAATGCAGCCCGAGACTGATGCTTAAGCATCGAGATATAGCTTTGACCCCTTATATTTACTTTGATTTTGACTTTGTATATTGAGGACAACATACAATATTTTTCTATGGTGTGTGGGTAGTTATGGATCTTGGTGAAGTCTGAGTAGCTTATAGTCCATAACTAACCCAAATTTTGATCTTGAGGTTTTCTTGCTGTGTTTCTTTTCTCATGGATATTTAATTTTTGTTGAGCCGGCATGTTTAGGATGTTTAGTTAATATTTGTAGCATATAGTACTACTACTCTTGGCATATAACATGTCTTATGTTATGATTTGAAAAATGGTACCCACCAAAATATTTTGATTAGTAGTTAAATTACAACCACGCATATTTGGGTGTTTGGCAAAATTTGTCCTGATGAGTGAGGGTAATTGAGATATGAAGCACAATCTGTGAGTTTCTTGTTTATAATATATGCAATGCCATATATGAGTGAGCTTATTTTTCCAATTTCATGCATATATTGTGCTAATTTAGAACTTGCCTTGTTACTTTCAGTTGGATTGTAGATTAAATTGATTAGGAGGTGATCCTAGGCCTTTGTTCCTTACATTACTCCACTTTAGCCTAAAATAACCAACCAAATGAAATTTTATCCCTTGTTCCAAATATTTGAGCCCTACATGAACCAATTCTTTCTAAAACACCTAATTAGCTTAACCTTTTCTAGTGAAAAACCTTGAGATTGGGTCTAGTCTGTCCTTGAGCATTGTGAAGCTTGACCGAAGTAAAATGCCTAAGTTGAGCATGGCTAGCAAAAGTGGTCATGGTTTGGGGAATATATTTTGTGTACTTCAATATAGGCTAAAAGCCAAAGTTAAAGGTGGCCAGTTTAGGGGTAAAATTATAAAAATAAGGTGGTGAGTTATGAATGAAGAGAAAAAGAAGAAAATCATGTACCGGTACAAGAAAAAAAAGACTTAGATTGAGTTTAAAAGCAAAATGATGTGTGAAAAATGAGGCAAAAGCTGCAAAATGATAAGAAAACACCTAGAAAAGCTTGAATATGAAAAAAGGGCAAGTAAGGTGAAATTGATTGAGTTTGTAAGGTGAAACTGATGAAAAATGTTGTTTAAGGATGGTCTTTAGTTACTATATTTCCAAAAATTCCCTACCAAAGCCCCATGAGCCTATTTTACAAGCTTAGAAAGTCCTAGAGTGATCCTAGTTATGTTGGTTGAAAATATGAGTTATGAGCATATGGGCAAGCGTATGGTATTTGTCAATGTACTTGAATATCTTTGTGAGTGTGACTGTATTTACACAGTCCCAGTGCTAATTCTGAAATCATGATTGATTGTGTTATTTGAGACTTCTTTTTGTAAGGGCATCTGCATTGCATTGTTAGCAGTTGACCTGTTCAGTGATTGTGGATTATGGATATTCTCTTACTTTTCATAGTTGTGTTGTCAGATGCATCACTATGGCTTGGTTTTCCAAAATAGCTATCTAACCTTGTTTCTAAATGTAGGTGTGGATACCTGAGCCTGAATTGTACATGACATATGCCATTAAGTTCTATTCTGTGTGTTGTTGTGTTATCTAGTTAGATTGAGTTGTTGCTTGAGGATAAGTAATAATTTTAAGTTGAGGGTGTTGATGTGCAATCAAAATACATAGTATTTGATGCATAAAAATTGAGATTTTATGCGTTCTCAATGCGACATTTATGGTTTTTATGTACTTTTGTGTTTGTTGTTACAAGAAAAATAGGTTGGTACAATTTTGGGAACATTGCAGACTTTGTCTGGTTTTTTGCAGTCTCATAAGACTTTCTCCGAGTCATAGAGCCATCTATGAGTCGTAGATTTAGTTTCATAGGGATTTCCATTGTTGGATGAAAGTATGAAGTTTGAAGTTCAGCAACACGAAACCTCTTTACGGCTTGTGGTTCATTCTACTAGTCGTATTAACAGGTTTCATAGTGATTTCCATTGTTGGACCAAGTGTTGTAGATACAGACTATGAGGGGATAATATGAGTCATAGAATTAGACTACGACTCGTGAAGATGTTTTGTAGCAGTGAAGTCCAGCATTCCAATAAGCGAACACGAAAGCCTGATTACGGCTCATAAACCCAGTTATGAGTCGTAATTGCGAGTCGTGACAGCCGCCGATCTATTTTTCTAATACTTTTAGGGACTTGTTTGTAAATACTATATATAGTAAATTTTAGATCATTAGAAGAAGATTTTTAGAGAATAGAGTAGAGAGCACGAAATAAGAGCAATTTTGGGGTTATAGACTTAGAGACAAAATATTGTTGAAGAGAATACACTTGTGGATTCAATATAACTTTCAACCTTGTGATTCTCAATAAAAATTGGATTTACTTTTTCTTCAATCTATTTGAGTAGGATATTAATTATGTTTTCTCAATTTATAGTTTCTTTATCTACCCATAGCATGAGTGGTTGAACCCACAACTTGGGGTTATGGAAACCATGAAGATCTAATCAAATAGACCTGAATTATTTGCAATTCTTAGAATGAGTATTTTCATGTATTAACCAAATCTCTTCATTTTGCATGTTTTCGGGTGGTGGCCAACATTAGAACTCACATAGTATTACCTTCCCGATCCAGGTGGTAATGAATAGGAAAAGAAATTGAGTAACTGGATTTGGTGATGTGTTCTTGTCTAATCAACTAAACTAGACCAAAGGGAGGTTTACTAGGACTATGGGTAATGGTTAGTATAGCACATTATGGAGACGTGCCAAGTCCCGTAGAGAAATTCAACCTTCACCTTTGACCAAAGGATGGGAAGAACTTAAATTATCATGCTGCATGAGATATTCTAGTTGAGAATTGTGATATCCAGCAATGTTGAGATAGTGAATCATAGGGAACACAATACCTTAGTTGCTCTCCATTATTGATCGTCTTCCATTTAGTTAGTTTAGTTTAATTTCTTATCAATCATTGCAACCCCTATCCCTTACTTTGGGAAATTGAGTTAGTTAATACTTGAATTATTTGTTGGTGAATCAATTTGGAAAGTCTCTGTATTCTATGTGGTATTCGACATTCCATGGTGACTCACTCATTTCTATAAGGAAGCAGTACAATGGATACTTAAGGAGTCCTCCGGGCCATGGTATTTCAGATATAATGTTAGTAGAGAGTTTCTATAGAGCACTAATCCTGGATAGTCAAGCATATACAAATGCTCTTATGGGAGGTTCATTCCTACGAAAATCATTTGTAGAAGTTGCTGAACAGTTGGACAAGTTGGCTGATATTCACCGTGTGTATAGACCTATACGTGCGCAACCAGCTAGTTACACTAATACCTTTGATAGGAACTTCGATCAAGCAAAGATAAATGCAAAAATCTTCCAAATGCTTGATCAAAACAAGGCAACTCTGGAGATGCTAATGCTATAGAAGCAAGATCTAAACACTCCAGATGGTAGTAAGGGAAGCCATCACTCCAACGATTCTAGCTATGAGGAAGAGAGTGGTAGGAGCAGCTGGTTCATGCCACCGCACCATCATCACAAGAGAAATGGAAGTTCTAGAGTTGAAGATATGCATGCCCAGTTGATAAAGAGGGCAAATACACAAGAGGAGATGTTGAGAGAGATCAAGTTCGATATTATCATGATAAATTACAAAGTTGATCAACATTCTGTGGCAATTCAACAACTTTATAGTCAATTCAGGCTTATATCAACCCCACTGGAGCAGATGCAAAGTGGCATGATGATAGAGGTAAAGTTTGGTGACACAAATTTACTAATTCTTGAGGAAGTCTAAGTACTTAAGATGTCTAAGTCATGTTGCGACAATGAATCAAATGCTACTTGGGAGGAAACCCAAGAATATTTTTGATTATTTTCAATTTGTGGATACTTAGGTAGTTATTTGATTGTATTTTTCTTCTTATTTTTGACATGGGTTTTGTTGCATATAGGGTGAAAGTACATGTTGTGAAATGCATATAGTAATGGACAAAGATTGCAGATTTTTATAGAATTGCACCAGATGCAAGTTGTATGACTGGGTCAATGAATTGTATTGCTCTTTATGACTCGTAACCCCATCTCGCAGGAAATTACAGTGAGCATGAATAATAGACACTCAACCCATGAGCTAACTTTAAGACTCGTAGATGAACAACAAGTGTGACTGTGGTTCATGGAACCCAGGTAGATTTCTGAATTTTTCGAATTGTTGAGTGGTCTATGAGACCTGGACTTATGAGTCACACACCAAGCTACGACTCATAATCAGGGTTTTCTAGACCCGATCTGGTAAATTTTAAACTTTGACCCGGTAAAGTATAAAAGAGGGTCAAAATTAATTTGACCCTACTTTTACCCTAATTACCTATGTATTTCCCAAATTTCTTTTCTTCCCCACTATTTTCGATTAGATTTTCGGTGACTTCACCAAATTTTCGGCAAGAAATTCTGGCATACCTAGGGTTTCACCTATTTGCATCCATTTTTCGTCTTCAAAGTCTTTATCATCTTTGCTAAGTCTATTGGTGTTATGGCCTTGTGATTGCTAATTTAATGCCTGTGGCATCACACTTTTGATGAAATGAGTGCTAATGGTTTATGAATATAAATTGATTATTGATCACATAGGAGTATGACAATACCTAGGCCATATTGATTTGGTCAGAATCTTAGGGTGATTGATGCTTGTTGTGCCCATTGAACTATACACCAATTGTACTTATATGTAATTGAGTGATTATTGTGTGTGACTTGGTGGGTGTTACTATATGTGTATGACCATTTGAATGAATTTGGGGAGGAAAACGATTGGGTCTTGATGCTAAATCCAATTTGATGGGTAATTTTCTTTTAAAATCATGTTTAGGGTACAAATTATTTTGTGCTTAACATATGAATGTGTATATGCTTGCTTCGATGATGGTATGATAATGTTTGAATTGTCTGTAGGGTCCATGTGATGAACTGAGTTACATCAGGTACCTAGAAATTCTTGTTCGCGAGAGTCTTTTACGATTCATACATCAGCCTACTAGTCATAATTGCCCCTCGTGGGAAGTTCAAGTGACTTGATTTTCTGAGTGTTCATCGTACAAGACCTTCTACGAGTCTTAGATCACTCTACGACTCATAGACAGGTCTCATAAACTCTTGTCTATTTGGAATTTACTCCCTGGAACTTTTTACGAAACCAATTTATCACTCGTAATCCAAGTTACAAGTTGTACCTGGGTCTCGTACAATCTTCTAGTATTCAATATTGTTTTGTACTTCTGTATTATGTGACTACTTTATGACTCGTAGTTTAAATTATGACTAATTCCTGTATTACACTTCTGCAACTGATCCAATTCAATTTTTGCTTTTTATTTCTAAATTGTTGGGGATAATTATGGTTTATCTATTTTTGATTTGTAGGAAATATAGTCCCAATAGGAAAACACTATAAGATTGAGGAGTTTAAGAGGAAGATCATCGATGAGCCGGCTAATGATGAATAGAACTCCAGCTGAGTGGGTCACTTGAGATCCATGATGTTTCATTATACCCTGAGGCTGAGGTACGACAGACTAGAGTAGAAGCTGTTAGAGCTGCCCAGACATAGGATAAGGCCGACAATCCTTTCTAGTCTGATAAGGATGGAGGTGAGAGGACGGGGAGTAGCATGCCCCAAATGACTAGGTCCAGTCATGAGCATAGTTCAGAGGATGGTTCCCTAAATAGAGGAGAGGAAGAATCCTCTGTTGCACCATCATCTTCTTCATCACCAGATTCTCCTACTCACCAGTGGGGTGTTGGTGGGATACAAGCTATATTTCTAGAGGGCATGTAGCACAAATAGCAGGGCAAACCCACTCGTTTGACATATGAGGAGCCCCGGGTTATTGACAATAGATTGAAACGTGTCCTAGGACTGAAGGACACAATGACACGATATGGATTCAAGTGGTTGATGGATAAGCTTGGATGATATGCTCTACTTGTGGTACACGAATTTTATGCAGCTTATGCAATCAATATTCTTTGTGATCTTCCGAAAGGGAATAGACCTCTCACATAACCGAGATTGAGAGAGGTACTAGTGCGAGGGCGGAGGGTCGATATTTCAGATGAGATAATCCGTCGTGTATTTTTTAGTCCCATGTACCAATCCTCGAGGTTGACGACATAGTTTGACTGTCGATTAAAGAAGGCAAGAACCATATTGATTTCAAAGAATTCGGTATAGATTATACAATTGTTGAGATGGGTGGCCAATCACATTGTTGAGCGGGGTCCAAAGCCTGCTTGGATCACCACCCACACAGAGGGCATTATTGAAGCCTCCCTCTTCTTCCCCGCCAAATTTTGGTGGGTGGTTGTTAGATCTCGCATCTGGCTTACTTTAGTGACTAACACACTTACACCGGAGCAAATAGTATTAGTTGCCAGCATCCTGGATGGCTAAGACATAGATTAGGCCCGAATCATAGTAGAGCAAATTCATGAGTCGACGCTCAAGCAAGCTAGCTCCAACCCACTTCCAATTCTGATTTACAGACTATGTGTAGAGTCAAAGGTGGAGATATTGCATCATATAGATCATCTAGTTGCGGCTGATCACAGTCTAGACCCAAACTTGATAAAGGCTGATGAGAACCCTATAGCACTTAAGAGGATAAAACCTCCTCCTATGCTCGAGATGTTTACTCTAGAGTCACCACTGGAGGGTTCGCCGACTGCCACTACAACTACTCCCGCTGCTACTACTAATTAAAGACCTCAACAACCTGAGGCAATCGATGTTGAGATGGGTTTGACTAAAGCTGCTCCTTCACTAGAGGCCAGTGCTTCACAGACTTCTACACTAGGCATGGTTTGTGTTTATGATTTCGAATCAGGTTATGGCACATTGATTATCATATACTGAGGTCTAGTCGTCTTGGCTTATTTAGCAGCGTAGGCTATGGGTTCAAAAGAGTGTTGCAGACTCAGAGGAGCGATGCAAGGCATTTACCATATCCACTATTTAGGAGCGTGTTTCTACAGTGGATGCTCATATCGATTCCTTTGAGGATCGGGTGTAGAAAACGTTAATTGAGGCCCGACCTTCAAGTTTGTTAGCATACATGAGGAGATTGCAAAACTTTGGGCCGACTTAACTTCTTCACTAGCGGCGCCAGTTATTGTTCCAAAGTCTACACCTTTGGAGCTACTATTTGATTTATTTGCCATGAAGGATCCCACATAGCCTTTCCATGGGAAGAGGCCCCTTATGGAGTGTGATGAGATAGAGGAGACACATGTGCTTAAAAAGACCTTCGAGGATGACCTTGGGCTAGCTCTTAGGATATCAAGGCAAGAGGATGAGCTTAGGCTAGCCAAGGAGCACGACAGGGCGATAGGTATTGGTCCATTCAAATAGAGTTTGTCTACTGCACATACCACCTCACAAGAGAGAGATGACCAGATGCAGCCCGAGACCGGTGCTTAAGAATCGAGATATATTTTTGACCCCTTGCATTTACTTTGATTTTGACTTTGTACATTGTACAATTTTTTCTATAGGGTGTAGGCAGTTATTGACATTGGAGAAGTCTAAGTAGCTTTGGTATAACTGTCAATATAGGCCTAGCCCATATCGATAGCTCTACACTTAAGCATAAAATAACCAACCAAATGAAATTTTATCCCTTGTTCCAAATCTTTGAGCCCTACATGAACCAATTCTTTCTAAAACACCTAATTAGCCTAACCTTGTCTAGTGAAAAACCTTGAGATTAGCCCTGGTCTGTCCTTGAGCATTGTGAACCTTGACTGAGTCAAAATTCCTAAGTTGACGGTGGCTACCGAAAGTGGCCTTGGTTTGGGGAATATATATTGTGTACTTCAATATAGGATAAATGCCTAAGTTGACGGTGGCTAGTGTAGGGATAAAATCACAAAAATGAGGTTGTGAGTTTGAAGTTGAAGAGAAAAAGAAGAAAATCATGCACCAGGTACAAGAAAAAAAGTACTTTAGACTGATATTGAAAACATAATGATGTGCGAAAATGAGGCAAAAAACTGAAGAATGAGAAGAAAACACCCGAAAAAGCTTGAGTATGAAGAACAAGGGAAAATAAGATGAAATTGATTAGTTGGTAAGGTGAAAGTGATACAAAATATGGTTCAAGGATGGTCTTTAGTCACTATGTATCAAAAAATGCCCCACCAAAGCCCTATGAGCCTATGTTACAAGCCCAGAAAATCCTAGAGCGATCCTAGTAAGTTGGTTGAAAATATGAATCATGAGCATATGGAAAAGCCTATGGCATTAGTCAGTGTGCTTTAATATCTTTGTGAGTGTGAGTGTATTTGCATAGCCCCGGTGTTAATTTTGAAATCATCATTAATTGTCTTATTTGAGACTTCTTTCCGTGAGGTCATCTGCATTGCATTATTAGGAGTTGACTTGTTTAGTGATTATGGATTATGGATATTCTCTTGCTTTTTATAGTTGTGTTGTTAGATGCATCATTATGTCTTGGTTTTAAGAAAGATAACTATCTAATCTTGTTTTGAATTGTTGGTGTGGGTACCTGAGCTTAAATTATACATGATATATGCCATTAAGTTTTGTTCAGTGTGTTGTTGTGTTATCTAGTTAGATTGAGTCATTGCTTGAGGATAAGTAACAATTTTAAGTTGAGGGTGTTGATGTGTTGTTAAAATACAACACATTCGATGCCTAAAACTTGAGATTTTGTACGTTCTTAATTCAACATTTATGTTTTTATGTGCTTTTGTGTTTGTTTTTACAAAAAAGTAGGTTGGCACAATTTTGAGAAGACTGCAGACTTTTTCTGGTTTTTTGCAGTCTTACAAGACTCTCTACGAGTAGTAGAGTTGGTTTCCTAGGGATTTCTAGTGTTGGATGAAAGTATGAAGATTTGAATTACAATGACATAAGTCCTCTTTACGACTCATAGTTCACTCTACAAGTCGTATTGGGGGGTTTCGTAGAGATTTCCAGTGTTTTCTAGTGTTGGACCAAGTGATATAGATATATACTATGAGACCACAATACAAGTCATAGAATGACACTACGACTCATGAAGATGTTTCTGAAACAAATCAAAAAGGTGCCTAAAAATGTGCCTAGGAAGTGCCCGAAATCGTAATTGCCATATATCACAAAATCCATATGCGATATCAAAAATTCTACTTCATATTCCTGATCAGAGGGTCAAATTGAGTGGAAAATGAGCCTAACCTAGTTTTAAGTGTAAAAAATTAGCAATTTTGAATTTCTAAAATGCGAATTTTAGTGAGCTCTACACGCCCCTGATAGGACATTACCAGGGTGCGCAGATGTTTATTTTCTTGACTGTTTTGCTAGTTCAGTCCAAGACTTTTGGGTCTTGGGCCTAAGTGTTCCCATGTGTGAGAATGCCTATACTTAGCCTTATTTCACCCTTATATCATTCAAGACATTCCCAAATACACTCCCAAACACTTAGACAATATTTCATCTCCTAAATTCAAGTCTTAAAACTCATCCGGATCTTAAGGTTCTCATCCAAGCTTCAAGCCTCCATCTCCAATCTTCATCAAGCTATTATCCAAAGCTTAGGTAAGTGGGTGTCTTTCATGAGTTCCTTTCACCCATGATACCCAAGCTTCTTTTTACTTAAAATTGCATCATTTAAAGTTGATTTACTCATGGGTCTTAATTATTATGAATTCTACTGCACACTGTGTTGGGGTTTCATGAAATTATGGTGGCTTTAGCATGTTTTAAGCTATAAATCTAAGATCTATTGTGAGATTTGATAAAGGGCTTTGATGTATATTGCTTGATGGTGTTATCAATTATCTAGTGATGGTTTCAGATCGGATTTTCTAGCATGATTATACTTTTGAATTGCACGGTTTTACACTAACACTACACACCCACCAAATGTTTGATAAAATGTCCGGTTATGGGTTTCTTGAGGAATTGAAGGTCAAATGCATATCTTATGAGTTGAATGACTATATGATGATGAAAGGAATGTTTGTATATGATATTATCTATAAAGTATTGGGAATCGACCAAGCCTCACTCGGGGGGGTGTTGGCCCGGGTAACCTCGTTGAGGGGTTTGTACCTTGATTGCCTTGTTTGGGAGGTGGTAGGCCTGTGCAGCCATATCAAGGGGTTTGTACCTTGATAACCTTGTTGGGGGGTTTGTACTGTATCAAACTTGTTGGGGTGTTTGTACTCCATCTACCTTGTTGGTGGGTTTATACCTCACCAACCTAGAGGGGTTCGTACCTCATTCGCCTCTCCAAGTGGGTGGTAGGCCTTGGATATACCCTATAATGGTCTCTGCTTACACATATATTGTGTTATATATAAGCATAATTTTACTTCAAGCATCACCCTCACATGACATATTGCTATATGTTCATCCATTGTCTATGTTATGGATTTTGCTTATGGTGCTTGTCTCTTGTTGCATTGCATCCTACATACTTTGTACATTCAAACGTACTAATGCATACTCTATGCCTATATGATGTCACCATGTAGGAACCAGAGCCCTGCTTGAGCATTCACCTCCATATGGCTAGTATGACATCTCTCAAGCTCTTTGGTGAGTCCTCCATTTCTGTGACAATACTCATGATCTCTTACTATGTTCTAAGATTATCCTTCTTTTGTGTATATGTTAACTATGAGGGTGAGCCTAGTAGCTTGTCTTAGCCCCTGCTAAGTATCTAAGTTTTAGAGGTATTGTTGGACATGTTTGTATTATGCTTTGAGCTTTTACTCCCTCGTGACTCTTGATATTTATGATATGCTTATTATCCCTTAGGCCCATTTGTCCTAATCTACTATCTCTTGTTATAGTTTCTTGCTTACACGACTAAGGATGTGTGTATGATATGCTAAGAGGCTTGTTTGGGGTTCCTTCGGGTTCCCCATTCGACATGTGACGTCTAGGCCCTAGGCTTGGGTTGTGACGAACTACGTATCAGAGCATTAGGTTGTTATATCCTTGGAGTCGAACTCACCACGTCGATTAGAGCCTTATTCATGATTGTGTTGTGCATCACAACTATGAGTAGGAGACTATGAGAAATTTTAGGAAATATTTTCCTTCTTCAAGTTCTAAGCTATGCTATAGAGTTGAAGTAAGGTTTTCCCCCTATCGATTGTTCTTTGCTATGCTAGATCTTGCCTAACACAAGAGGAAGAAGAGCCTGCACACCCGAGGAGCAACCGACTGACGGAGAGCTTCAGGATGCTCTCACTTTGCTTGCATAAGTTGTGGCTAATCAAGGGGCCCAATCCCCTCACACCCCTACACCGGCATCTCGGGTGATAGACTTCATGAGAATGGATCCTCCAGAATTTCATGGGTCAAAGTTGGATGAGGACCCTCAAGATTTCATTGATGAGGTCTACAAGGTTTTGGCTATTATAGGTGTTAGATTAGAGGTGAAGGCGGAGTTGGCAGCTTACCAACTCAAGGGGGTGGCACAAGTATGGTTTAATTAATGGACGGAGGAGAAGGGAGTCGAGAATATGGTGCTCTGGGAGGAGTTCAATGAGACCTTTCTTAATTGGTTCGTCCATCTTGAGCTTAGGGAAGCTAAATTTGTGGAGTTCATGAACTCGAAAGAAGGATCTTTGAGTGTGAGGGAGTATGCCCTCAAGTTTACTCAATTATCTAAATATGCTCCCCACTTAGTTTCTGACTCAAGGTCAAGAATGAACAAGTTCGTGATGGGTGTGTCTGACATGATGAGTGAGGAATTCCAGTCCGCCATGTTGATTAGTGACATGGACTTGTCCTGTTTGATGACCTATGCCAAACAAATGGAAGAGTAGAAGTTGAGGAAGAGGAGGAGACATGAGGCCAAGAGGGCCTGTTTTGAAGGGAAGTTCCAAAGTCGAAAGGTTGGCCAGTTCCATGAAGGCCAAGGGTCTTCTCCTACATTTAAAAAGAGGGTGTCCAAAATGTGATAGCGGTCATGGTGGCCCGTGTTCAAGGGATAACAATGTGTCTTATGGTTGTGGGGAAGTTGGGCATAAAGTGATGGATTGCCCCCGAAATAGCAACAAGGGAAAGGAGGTTCGTCCACAAGGTGATAATGTGGTTCCTTTGGGGAGAGGTAGTGAACAAGGTGGTGTGCCAAGGCACAATCAGTTTTATGTTTTACGTGGGAGGCAAGGGGTTGATGAGGTGCCTGACATTGTTATCGATATGTTAGAAGTCTTTGATTATGATGCGTATGCATTGATTGATCTGGGTGCCACTCTTTCTTTTGTTATCCCCTTTGTTGCCAAATTTTTTCATGTTGAACCCGAATTGTTGTGTGAGTCATATGAGGTGTCTACTCCTATTGGTGCATCTATTGTTGCTAGAAAAGTCTGTAGGAATTGTCCCATTTGCATCTTGTATAAAATATTACCTTGTGATCTTGTTAAGTTGGACATGGTTGATTTGATGTCATTCTTGGGATGGATTTTATGCATGCATACTATGCCTCTATATATTGTAAAAGTTGTAGGGTCAAATTCTAATTCCCAAATGAACTTATCCTTGAGTGGCAGAGTCATAATGTGGTGGTCGAGGGTAGGTTCATCTCTTGCATTAAACCCCGTAAGTTCATCTCTAAGGGGTATCTTTATCATCTTGTGAGGGTTAGAGATGTGGGTCCAAAGTCTTTCCCATATAGTTGGTTCCGATTGTAAGTAAGATCATTGATATCTTTACAAATGACCTCCCTGGTGTTCCTCCCAAAAGGGAAATAGATTTTGGTATAGACCTTCTCCTTGATACTCAACCCATTTCTATTCCTCCTTTCTGTATGGCTCTCGCGGAGTTAAAGGAGCAATTGAGGGACTTGTTGGAGAAGGGTTTCATTAGGCCTAACCAATCACCTTGGGCTGCACTCGTGTCGTTTATGAAGAAAAAGGATGGGTCTCTTAGAATGTGCATTGACTTCTGACAACTTAATAGGGTCACCATCAAGAATTGGTATCCTCTTCCAAGGATTTATGTTTTTTTGACCAATTTCAAGGGTCTAGCCACCACTCTAAGATTGATGTTCGGTCCAGGTACCATCAAGTGAAGGTGAGGGAGTGTGATATTCCTAAGACGGCCTTCCGGACTAGTTATGGGCAATTTGAGTTTGTTGTGATGTCCTTTGGGTTGACCAATGCACCGGCTATCTTCATGAATCTTATGAATAGGGTCATCAAACACTACCTTGAATCCTTTGTAGTGGTCTTCATTGATGATATTTCGATCTATTCTCATGGTGAGGAGGAGCATGTGGATCATTTGAGGGTAGTGTTGCAAAAGTTGAGGGAAGAGAAGTTGTATGCCAAATATGAGAAGTATGAATTTTGTTTGAAAGAAGTTGCCTTTCTAGGTCATATGTTGTCAGGGGATGGTATTAAGGTGGATCCTTAAAAGATGAATGTGATTAGAAATTGGCCTAGACCATTGACCCCATCGGATATTAGGAGCTTCTTGGGCTTAGCGGGTTACTATCGGAGGTTTCTGAATGAATTCTCTTCTACAAAGTAGGCTTAAAAGAAATCCAAATTTGTATGGTCCGATGAGTGTGAAAGGAGTTTCCAAATATTAAAAGATAAGCTTGTTGAAGGGCTAGAGGAATTTTTTGTGTATTGTGATGCTTCCCGGGTTGGTTTGGGTTGTGTGTTGATGCAAATTGGTAAGGTCATAGGCTATGCCTCTAGACAACTCATAGTACATGAAAAGAATTATCTAACCCATGAACTTGAGTTGGCCACTATTGTATTTGCATTAGAGATTTGGCGTCATTATTTGTATGGGGTGTATGTTGATGTGTTCACCGATCATAAGAGCCTCCAATATGTCTTCACTCAAAAAGATCTCTGACGCAAAGGAGGTGGTTAGAACTTCTTAAGGACTATGACATGAGTGTACACTATCATCCCCATAAGGCTAATGTTGTGCAAATACTTTGAGTAGGGTGACTATGGTTAGCCTAGCTCATGTTGTTGATGGTGACAAAGGGGTGGCTAGGGAGGTCCATCGGGTGTCTAGATTGGGAGTTAAGTTGGAAGAGGGTGTTGATGGTGTTGTTGTTGTTGTTGATGGTTCGAAATCTTCATAGGTTGAGGAGGTAAAAGCTAAGAAAGATTTTGAACCCTCATTGTTAGAATTGAAGGCCTCAGTGAAAGGGGTTAAGGTGGAGGTTTTCTCCCAAAGGGGAGATAGTGCCCTTAGGTACCAAGGTAGGCTATGTGTGCCTTCTGTTGATGGCTTGAAGGAAAAATTCTTGATAAGGCTCATGGTTCTTTGAAGGAAAAATTCTTGATGAGGCTCATGGTTCTTCTTACTCTGTTCACCTGGGGTATACTAAGATGTATAATGATTTGAGAGAGGTGTAATGGTAGGGAAGCATGAAGAGGGACATTTCCAAATTTGTATGTGATTGCCATAGTTGCCAAAAAGTCAATACCGAAAATCAAAGGTCGGGTGGCCTAACCCAAGACGTAGAGATTCATACGTGGAAGTGGGAAGAGATTAATATGGATTTTGTGGTTGGGTTGCCCAAGACTAGAAAGGCTATTGATTCCATTTGGGTTGTGGTTGATAGGATGCAAAATCGGCTCACTTTCTACAGGTTAGGACTACCTACGGGGCTGAAGATTATGCTAGGTTGTACATTCATGACTTGATGAGAATGCATGGGGTTCCTTTGTCTGTCATATCGGATTGTGGGGCACAATTCACTTCACACTATTGGAGGTCCTCCCAAAGAGGTTTTGGAACCAAGGTAAAGCTTAGTACGACCTTTCACTCTCAAATGGATGGCCAAGCCGAAAGAACTATCCAAACACTTGAGGACATGCTCAGGGCTTGTGTGTTGGAGCTGAAGGGTAGTTGTGATGATCATCTTCCATTGATTGAGTTTGCATGTAACAATAACTATCATTATAGCATTAGAATAGCTCCTTTTGAGGCTCTCTATGGTAAACGTTGTAGATCCACGGTTGGGTGGTTTGAGGTTGGAAAGATGGCTTTGTTGGTCCAGATCTAGTTGTGGATGCTATGGAGAAGGTAAGGATGATTGGGGAAAGGTTGGGAACAACCCAAAGTCGCCAAAAATCTTATGTCGACGTGAGAAGGAGGAAGCTTGAGTTTAAGGTCATTGATTAGGTCTATTTAAAAGTTTCACCCATGAAGGGTGTGATCCGTTTTGGTAAGAAGGCAAAGTAGAGCCCAAGATATGTGGGTCCCTATAAAGTAATGAGGAGGATTGGTAAGGTGGCTTACGATTTGGATTTTCCTAGTGAAATGGGATTGGTTCATCTGGTCTTTCATGTGTCTATGTTGAGGAAGTATGTGGGTAATTTTCATGACCCAAGCCTAGGTCCCAGACGTGACCGGGGATTGGGGAACCCAAAGGAACTCGAAACAAGCCTTATTACATAACATCACATATCCTTGGTCGCGGAAGTAAGATAGTTCATCATAAGAAACATAAACAAGGGGAAATTGGGACTGTGGAAGAGAGACTCATATTTCAATAGCTTGAATAACATAAGTGAGTCAAAGCTCAAGCATAATACATATTTGTCTAACAACATCTCTAACATAGAACTTAGCGGGCCCAAGACAAGCAACCGGGCTCACCCTCATAGTCAAAGTATAACAAAAAGAAAGGTAGTCTTCAATACATAGCATAAGAACATAGATATTGCCCTCGGACACGAGGACTCACCAAGTAGCTTGAATGGAAGCCACTAGACATGCGGAGGGGGATGACGACCAACTGGAGATCCGGTTCCTATATGGTAATATCATGTAGGCATAGAGTATGCGTTAGTACATTTGAATGTACTAAGTATGTAGGATGCAATGTAACAAGAGATAG
>JAABOM020018134.1:0-57441 GCA_011800125.2 Solanum clarkiae
TTTGGAGAACCCTTGAAAGAGATTGAAGATGGAGACTTGAAGCTTGAATGAAATCCTTGAAGAAATCCTTAAGATTGTTCTTGAGTTTTGGGACTTGAATTTGGGGTGCAATATTAGTCTAAGTCTTTGCATGAGTATTAGGGAATGTTTTTGGATGATATGAGGGTGAAATAAGGCTAAGCATAGGTAAAAATATATTTGGAAATACTTAGACCCAAGACTTAGAAGTGTTGGATGGGAAAATTAAACTGGGCCAAAATAACCGCGCCAGTGTGGTGCACCACATTCTGGAAGTCACATTTTATAATTTTTGAATTTTGATACGATTTCTTTAATATCGGGGTTACACCTTTTTCCCCCTAATTTGGATCCCTGAACAAGAACACGAAGTCAGATTTTCGAAATAACAAACGGATTTTGAGATATATTGAAATTAAAATTTTGGACATTCCGAGACACAATTTCGGGCACTATTTGGTGTCGTTACAGCTAGCCAGGTAGTGTATTAGAAACCCTAGAGCCTTGGCCGAGCTAGAACCTCCCTATTGAGATGTCTAGATGGGGCTATCATAAGTGTCCCTGCTCCTAACACCTTGTGAACCATCTTTAACACCCAAGGAACCATTCCTAGCTTACTGCACTGAGGCACCACAACCCTAAACCTGTCGAGCTTGTCGTCGGCGATGTGGAGAAGACCTAGCTTCAACTGATGGGATCCGATATCTGAATGGCCACACTATAAATCCTAGGAATCTAAGCTCATTCTCTTCCTGCTGGGGGAACAATAAACAGACTCAGGACCTCCTTTCACTAGCAGCATAGGGCTGACGAGTCAAAAAGGGAAAGACCTATCACTAGTCTAATATCCTCCCTTAAAGATATCAAAACATTCTCCCTCTAAAACCCTCATGTGGCTAAAAACCTAAGGAAAAGTAGATCCTGCTACCATCAAATGCTCTAATTCCAAACAAAGCGATAAAGTCAATCGTTTGGTAAAACACTAGCCCAAATCTTGCCCTTTAGGAAAGAAGGTAGGGGTATATCTGGCCTACTCAAAAATCTAGCCAAGTAGTCTAATATAGATGCTGAAACGACCCCAAAAAGTGCCCGAAAATGTGCCTCGGAAGTGTCCAAAATCGTAATTTCCATAAATCTCAAAATTCGTGCGTGATATCAAAACTTCGACTTCATATTCTTGATCAAGGGGTCAAATTGAATGGAAAATGGGTCTAACCCCAATTTAAGAGCAGCCGTATTAAAATATAGAAATCACAAAATGCGATTTCCAGAGAGGTTTTTGCGCCCCTGGCGCGATGTGCCAAGGGCGCGCCTTAGTGTTAAATTTTGTCCAATTTTCTATCTCAGTCCAAGACTTTGTGGTCTTGGGCGTCAGTGTTCCCAAACGTGAAAATAACTATATTTAGCCATAATTCACCCTCATATGATTTTGAACATTCCCTAATACTCACTCAAACACCTAGCCAAATATTTCACTCCTAAATTCAAGTCTCAAATCTCATCCGAATCTTAAGGTTCTCATCTAGGATTCAAGTCTCCATCTCCAATCTTCATTAAGTTAATCTCCAAAATTAAGGTATGTGTGTTTCTTTCATGGGTTCCTTTCACCCATGATGCCCAAGATTCCTTTTACCTAAAATTACATGATTTAAAATTAATTTACTCATGGGTCTTACTTGTTATGAAATTCACTGCACTCTATATTGGGGTTTATGAAATTGTGACTGTTTACCATGTTTTGAGTTATGAATCTACAATCTAATGTGAGATTTGATGAAGGATTTTGATGTATATTACTTGAGGGTGTTACCAAGTATTGAATGATGATTTTACATTGTATTTCCTTGCATGATTTCATCCCTAAATTGCATGGTTTTACACTAGCACTACACACCTGCCAAGTATTTGATAAAATGTCTGGTTATAGTTTTTTGATGAATTGAAGACCCAATGCATATCTTAAGAGTTGAATGACTATATGATGATGAAATAAATGTATGTATATGGTATTCTTTATATAGTGTTGGAATGTGACTATGCCCTACTTGGGGGTTGTGCGCCGGGTTACCGTGTCAAGGGGTTCGTACCTTGATAACCATGTCGAGGGATTTGTACCTTGACAAATATATCGGGGTTTTTGTACCTCGGTCATCAAGGGTGGTAGGATGCGACGATCCACCAACCATGTCGAAGGATTTGTACCTTGGCAACCATGTCAGGGTGTTATACCTTGGTCATCAAGGGTGGTAGGCTGCAATGATCCACCAACAAATTGATGGGGTTAATACCTCAATTACCAAGGGTGGTAAGGTGCGACGATCCACCAATATGATAGTGGTCTCTTCTTACATATGTATTATGTTTTATGTAAGCATGTTTTACTTAAGCATTGATCATACATGCCATATTGCTATAAGCTTACTCATTGCCTACGTTATACATTTTATTTATGGTGCTTATCTCTTATTGCTTTATATCCTACATACTTAGTACATTCAAATGTACTAATGCGTACTCTATGCCTATATGATGTCACCATGTAGGAACCGGAGCACCGATTGATCATCCTCCTCCTCCACATGGCTAGTACGATATCACTCAAGCTAGTTGGTGAGTCCTCTATTCCGAGGATATTGGTCTGTGTTGTTATGCTATATATTACTATATTCTTTCTCTATTGTATAATTTGACTATGAGGGTGAGCCCGATTGCTTGTCTTGGCCCCCTGCTATTATCCAAGTAGTAGAAGTGTTGTTGGAAATGTTATGTATCTATGCTATGAGCTTTGACTCTTGATGGTTTTGTTATGAAAGTTGTCCCTTGGTGACGTTTGTCCCTAATTACCATTTCTTGTTGTATTTTATTACTTCTGCGACCAAGGATGTGTAATGTTATGTTAAGAGGCTTGCTTGGGGTCCCTTCGGGTTCCCTATGCACTGTGTCATGTCTAGGATCTAGGCTTGGGTCGTGACAAACTTTGTATCAGAGCACTAGGTTGTTAGATCATCAGAGTCCAACACACCACGTTGATTAGAGTCTTACTCATGGTTATGTTATGCACCACAACTATAAGTAGGAGGCTATGAAACAGTTTAGGAAATATTTCCCTTCTTCATATTCTAAGTCGTGTTATGGAGTTAAAGTAAGGTTTCCCTCCCCCATTAATGATTGTTCTTTGCTATGCTAGATCATGCCTAACACAAGAGGAAGATGAGCCCACACACTCGAGGAGAAACTGACTCATGTAGAACTTCGGGATGCTCTCACCTTGCTTGCACAAGTTGTGGCTAATCAAGCCAATCAAGGGGCTGAAGCCCCTCATGTTCCTACACAGGCTTCTCGGGTGAGAGACTTTATGAGGATGAATCCCCTAGAGTTCTATAGGTCTAAAGTAGATGAGGACCCTCAAAACTTCATTGATAAGGTCTATAAGATACTGGATATCATGGGTGTGAGGTAGGAAGATAAGACGGAGTTAGCAGCCTACCAACTCAAAGGGGTAGCACAAATATAGTACAATCAATAGAGGGAGGAGAAGGGAATCAACAATGTGGTTCTATGGGAAGAGTTCAAGGTGACCTTTCTTAATCAGTTCTTCCCTCTTGAGCTTAGGGAAGCTAAATTGGTGGAGTTCATGAACTTGAAACAAGGATCTTTGAGTGTGAGGGAGTATGCCCTCAAATTCAATCAACTCTCAAAGTATGCTTCACATTTGGTCTAGAATGAATAAGTTTGTGATGGGTGTGTCCAATTTGGTGAGTGAGGAATGCTGGTCCACTATGTTGATTAGTGACATGGACTTGTCTCGTTTGATAACCTATGACAAACAACTGGAGGAGGAGAAGTTGAGGAAGAGGAGAGGCCATGATACCAAGAGGGCCAATTTTGATGGCAAGTTCCAAAGCCGAAGGGGTGGCCAGTTCCACCAAGTTCAAGGGTCTTCTCATGCTTCTAATAGGGGGTTGGTCAATGATTCTCTAAGGACCCAAGGTGTTGGTGTTGTGGTTCATAATGATGTGTGTCCGAGATGTGGTAAAGTTCATAAGAGCCCATGCTGGAGAGATACCAATACATGTTATGGTTGTGGAGAAGTTGCTCACAAAAAGGTGGATTGCCCTTGAAATCACAACAAGGGTAATAAAGTTCATCCGTAAGGTGCTACTGCAGTTCCTTTGGGGAGAGGTAGCGACAAGACGGTGACCCAAAGCACAATCGATTTTATGCTTTGCATGGGAGGCAAGGGGTTGAGAAGGTGCCCGATGTCCATCACCGGTATGTTGAAAATCTTTGATTTAGATGTGTATGCATTGATCGATTTGGGTGCACTCTTTCTTTTGTTACCCCCTTTGTTACCAAAAAGTTCCATGTTGAGCTCGAATTGTTGCATGTCATATGAGGTATCTACTCCTATTGGTGCATCTATTGTTGCTGGAAAGGTCTATAAGAATTGTCCCATTTGCATCTTGCATAAAATATTGCCTTGTGATCTTGTTGAGTTGGACATGGCTGATTTTTATGTCATTCTTGGGATGGATTGGTTGCATACATGTTATGCCTCTATTGATTGTAGAACATGTATAGTCAAGTTACAATTCCCAAATGAATCCGTCCTTGAGTGGGAGAGTCATGATGTAGTGGTCAAGGGTAGGTCCATTTCTTGCATTAAAGCCCGTAAGTTGATCTCTAAGGGGTGTCTTTACCATCTTGTGAGGATTACGGATGTGGAGTCCAAAGTCCTTCCCATAGAGTCGGTTCCAATTGTAAATGAGTTTCTGGATGTCTTTCCAAATGACCTTCCCGGTGTTCCTCCCGAAAGGAAAATAGACTTAGGTATAGACCTCCTCCGCGATACTCAACCCATTTCTATTCCCCCTTATCGTATGGCCCCGGTGGAGTTAAAAGAGTTGGAGGCACAATTAAGGGACTTGTTGGAGAAGGGTTTTATTAGGCCTAGCCAATTCCATTAAGATGCACCGGTGTTGTTTGTAAAGAAGAAGGATGGCTCTCTTAGGATGTGTATTGACTATCGGCTACTCAATAGGGTCACTATCAAGAATAGGTATCCTCTTCCAAGAATTGATGATTTGTTTGACAAATTACAAGGGGCTAGCTACTTTATAAGATTGATCTATGGTCCGGGTAAAATCAAGTGAAGGTGAGGGAGTGTGATGTTCCCAAGACGACCTTCCGGACTAGGTATAGGCATTACGAATTTGTGGTTATGTCTTTTGGGTTGTCCAATGCACCGACCATCTTTAAGGATCTAATGAATAGGGTATTTAAACCTTACCTTGATTCCTTTGTTATGGTCTTCATTGATGATATCTTGATCTATTCACATAATAAGGAGGAGCATATGGGTCATTTTACAGTTGTGCTACAAAGATTTAGGGAAGAGAAGTTGTATACTAAATGTGAAAAGTGTGAATTTTTGTTGAATGAAGTCGCCTTCCTAGGACATGCGGTATCGGGGGATGGTATTAAGGTGGATCCTAAGAAGACGGATATGATTAGAAATTGGCCTAGACTATTGGCCCTGTTGGATATTAGGACTTTCTTAGGCTTAGCGGGTTACTATCGGAGATTTGTGAATGGGTTCTCTTCTATTGCTTCTTCTATGACAAAATTGACTCAAAAGAAAGCCAAACTTATGTGGACCGACGAGTGTGTGGACCTACGAGTGTGAAAGGAGTTTCTAAATATTGAAAGATAAGCTTGTGTCCACTCCTATATTGTCACTACCTGATGGGATAGAGGGGTTTGTTGTGTATTGTGATGCTTCTAGAGTTGGTTTGGGTTGTGTTCTAATGCAAAATAGTAAGGTGATAGCCTATGCTTCGATACAACTCAAAGTGCATGAAAAGAACTATCCTACTCATGATCTTGAATTGGCCGTCATAGTATTTGCTTTGAAAATTTGGTCACATTATTTGTATGGGTGTATGTTGATATGTTCACCAATCATAAGAGTCTCTAATATGTCTTCACTCAAAAAGATCTCAACTTGAGGCAAATAAGGTGGTTAGAACTTCTTAAGGATTGTGATATAAGTGTGCATTATCATCCCGGTAAGGCAAATGTTGTGGCGGATGCTTTGAGTAGGGTATATATGGGTAGCCTAGCTCATGTATATTGATGGTGATGATGAAGAGGTGGCTAGGGAGGTCCATCGATTGGCTAGATTGGGGGTTAGGTTGGAAGAGGTTGGTAATGGTGATATTGTTGTTGTTGATGGTTCTAAGTCTTCCTTGGTTGATAAAGTGATAGCAAATCAAGATCTTGATCCCTCCTTGTTAGAATTGAAGGCCTTGGTGAAAGAGGGTAAGGTGGAGGTTTTCTCCCAAAGGGGAAATGGTGCCCTTAGGTACCAAGGTAGGTTGTCTGTGCCTTGTGTTGATGGTTTGAGGGAGAAAATCCTTGATGAGGCCCACAATTCTTCTTATACTATCCACCCGGTTCCACTAAAATATATAGAGATTTGAGGGATGTGTATTGGTGGGGAGGCATGAAGAGGGACATTGCCAAGTTTGTTTTCGGTTGTCATATTGTCAACAAGTCAAAGCCGAACACCAAAGTTCGGGTGGCCTAGCACAAGACATAGAGATTCCTACTTGGAAGTAGGAAGAGATTAATATGGATTTTGTGGTTGGGTTGCCTAAGACTAGAAAGGGTTTTGATTCCATTTGGGTTGTGGTTGATAGGATGACAAAATCGGCTCATTTTCTACCGGTTAAGGTCAAATTTGGGCTGAAGATTATGCTAGGTTGTACATTCATGACTTGGTGAGGTTGCATGGGGTTCATTTTTCCATCATATCAGATCTTGGTGCTCAATTTACTTCACACTTTTCGAGGTATTTTCAAAGGGGTCTCGGTACAAGAGTTAATCTTAGTACGACCTTTCACCCTCAAATGGATGGACAAGCCGAAAGAAATATCCAAACACTTGACGATATACTTAGGGCTCGTGTATTGGAGCTTAAAAGTAGTTGGGATGATCATCTTCCATTGATTGAGTTTGCCTATAACAATAGCTATCATTCTAGCATCGGTATGGCTCCTTTTGAGGCTCTCTATGGTAGGCGTTGTAGATCACCAGTTGGGTGGTTTAAGGTTGGTGAAGTAGCCTTTTTAGGACCAAATCTGGTCATGGAGGCTCTTGAAAAGGTTAGAATGATTAGAAAAAGGTTGAAGAAGTCCCAAGGTCGCTAAAATTCCTATGCCGATGTGAGAAGAAGGAATCTTGAATTTCGAATTGGTGATTAGGTTTATTTGAAGGTGTCACCCATGAAGGGTGTGGTTCATTTTGGTAAGAAGGGTAAGTTGAGCCCAAGATATGTGGGAGCTTATAGGGTAATGAAGAGGATTGGCAAGGTAGCTTATGAGTTGGAATTGGCTAGTGAGATGGATTTGGTTCATTCGGTCTTTCATGTGTGCATGTTAAGGAAATGTGTGGAAGACCCTAATACTATTATGCTTCTTGATGTTGTGGGTGTTGTAGAAGACAATTTGACCTATAAAGAGGTTCCGATTCAGATATTGGATAGACAAGTAAAGAGGTTGAGGAACAAAGAGGTGGCTTTCGTTAAGGTCCTTTGGAGGAATCAACAAGTTGAAGGTGCCACTTAGGAGATCGAAACGGACATGCAAAAGAAATATCCTTACCTTTTCCACTCCACTCAATCCTAAGGTATTGGTCTAAGTCCTTTATATGATCTCAGGTCTTAAGTTCATCCCTCATGTCATTGCATAAATTCATTTTTAAATTGACAAGTTCATAATGATTTCACACTTATGATGAGATTTTTGAAATGATTTTTAAGTGCATTGTTGCATCCTTATGTGGGCTGAAATTGTCATGTTTACATCTCTCATATACTTTTCTTTGACATTCGGAGATGAATGTTCCCAAGTGGGAGATATTGAAACGACCCCAAAAAGTCCCGAAAATGTGCCTTGAAAGTGCCCGGAATCGTAATTTCTATATATAACAAAATTAGTGCGTGATATCGGAAATTCAAATTAATATTCTTGATCAGATGGTCAAATTGAGAGGACAATGGGTCTAACCCCAATTTAAGAGCAATCGTATCAAAATTTGAAAATCGCATTTAGAAGTTTTCATGCACCTAGTAAAATTTGGAAATTGCATTTGGTATTCTATATATAGTGTTAGAATGTGACCATGCCCTACATGGGGGTTGCGCGTTAGGTAACCATGTCAAGGGGTTCGTGCCTTGATAACCATGTCGGGGGATTTATATCTCGGTCACCAAGGGTGGTAGGGTTCGATGATCCACCAACAATGTTGGGGGGTTTGTACCTTGGCAACCATGTCGGAGGGTTTGTACCTTGGTCACCAAGGGTGGTAGGGTACAATGATCCACCAACCAATTGACTGGGTTGGTACCTCAATCACCAAGGATGGTAGGGTGCGACGATCCACCAATATGATAGTGGTCTTTTCTTATACATGTATTATGTTTTATGTACACATGTTTTACATAAGCAATGATCATACATGCCATATTGCTATAAGCTAATTCGTTGCCTATGTTATGCATTTTGTGTATGGTGCTTATCTCTTGTTGCATTGCATCCTATATACTTAGTACATTCAAATGTACTAACACATACTCTATGCCTACATGATGTCACCATGTAGGAACCGGGGCACGAATTGATCATCCTCGTCCTCCACGAGGCTAGTAACTCAAGCTTGTTGGTGAGTCCTCGATTCCGGGGGACATTGGTCTATGTTCTTATGCTATGTATTTCTACATTCTTTCTCTATTATATACTTTGACTATGAGGATGAGCACGGTTGCTTGTCTTGGCCCCTCGCTATTATCTAAGTAGTAGAGGTGTTGTTGGACATGTTATTTAGCTATGCTATGAGCTTTGACTCTCTTGAATCTTGATGGTTATGTTATGAAAGTTTTCCCTTAGCCCTCTTTGTCCCTAGTTACCATTTATTTGTTGTATTTTATTTATTCCGCGACCAAGGATGTGTAATGATATGTTAAGAGACTTGTTTGGGGTCCTTTCGATTTGCCCATGCATCATGTCACGTCTAGGCCCTAAGCTTAGGTCGTGACAGATGCTTAACCCTAGCGAGGAACTGTTGATCTGCCTCCAGCCTGAGAGTCACTCGCTGCAGCTCCAATCAAACATGTTGATGCCTTGGACATGTCCACTAGCAAACTTATGTTAACAAACTTAAAAGAGAGTGAAATCCAAGAAAGTAGTTTTAGAGATCATTCAAGATAAAAGCAACACGACAAGTGATCAAGAACCTAAATTTCTTCCTAATGTGCCTATAGCCTCCTGATGATGGGATACAAATGTTTATACAACGATCCCCAGGACTCTACTAGGCATTACTTTCATACTAACGATGTCGGTCAACCTAGACCTGTGATACCAATATGTCATGATTCAATTTCTTAACCTGTGATGACACCTAACCCAATCCTCTAGTAGATAAGCCTAACTCGTAACCAAGAACCACAGCTAATGGGCTAACCAGTGGAAAAAAACCTTACTAAGTAAAAGCTTCCACAATAGAGGATATAAATACTCAAATACTGAAGAAACAACATAACAATCCCACCCCCAAGACCTAACATCAATTAGTATTTGTCCTTCTAATACACAAAATATGAATACAAGCAGTTTAGATACAACAACAGTACATACTCTCTCTGAATACAAAATAAAGATAACTCTAAAAGTAGTAAATTAGAAAAAGACAACATCGGATGCTAGGAGCTCACAAAGATCACCAAAATCCTTAGCTAGCTCTACATGAAAGAAAATAATAGAGAGGACTCACACGATGGTTTGCAAGAGGTAGAAGTGTAGTATGTGTACCAAATAAATGGTACTCAGTAGGAATAGGCCGACTGAGCTCTACAGATAAAATAGGTATAAATATCATGAAAGTAAGGCAAGTCAACCGTAAATATAAAATAATAACAAAACTAGCATGCTAATAAATATATTTAATAATGACGAGAGGATAGGAAACCTACCTAGGAGGATCAGGTCTACAATCTGCTAGCATGAAAGACAAGGTAAAGAGGAAATCAGCAAAAAAAACCAAAAATAACTATATGGCCTGGGCTAATCCTACAACCTAGGAACTGGTTTGACCAACCTAATCAAGCACACCCTGATATTCAAAGTGAACCATCACACTTATTGATGTATTATCAAAATACAACACTTCTAATGCTTAAGACTTGAAATTTTGTGTGTTCTCAAAGCGATGTTAGTGGGTTTGATGTGCTTTTTTTGTTTGTTTTATAGGATTACAAGATTTGACATGATTTTGAACTAAGTGTTGTAGTTGCTGCATTTTTAGTGAAGTATGAAACACTCTACGGTGCATGAAATTTTCCACCAACTGTAGAGCGATTTCATGGTTGAGATCCAGTGAAGGGCCTATTTTCTGTAGTAGCATTCATGAACTGTCAGACAAGCTGTGGAATTTTATGTGAGTTATTGATGAGGTTTCGTGCCTTGAGGATTAGACTTTGGGATTTTTTGAAAAGTTGTCAGACGAAATCCTATACGGGCCGTAAGTCTGAATATTGCCCATAAAAAGGTCTTGCGGAAGTGCAACCCTGTTTTGCAAATTGAAGATTATGAAGCCCAAGTACGGGCCTTAGAATTTAGTATGGTCCATAACTCTGTTCGCATTGTATGCCAAATCCAGTTTTTCAATTTTGTTTTAGATTTGTATTTTAGTTATTATAAAATAAGATTTTTGTTTATTTTAGATAGAGAACGATCAGGACCGACAAGAAAAGTGTATATAGACACACGAGACACTTGGAATACAATTTTGTGATTTCTAACAACACTTTTTGATTTCTAGTGAAGAATTTGGGATTTCTTGTTTTTAAATTATTCTTTGTAAGTGCTTAATTATGGTATTCCATATTATGATTCTAGCATCTACAATGATTATGCATGGCTAAATCCACAACTAGGATTGTCAAACTATGAAGAACTAACAAGGTAAAACTAGATAATTCATAATTCTTGGAAAGTATGCATGTACATATTAATTAATTCTCTTCATTTTGATTGCTTTTTAATGGTGGCCAACGTTAGAATTCATCCAGTTATTACTGACTGAATCAAGGTAGTAATGAATGGGAAAAAAGACCAATTAACAAGATTCAATTGATTTCTTTTCGTCTAATCAATCAAATTGGATCAAGGGAGTTTATCCTAGGACAATGAGTAAGGGTTAGTAATGTCACACTGTAGGGATGGATCAAATCACATACTGAAATTTACCTCTTGATGTGCTATCAAAATACAACACTTTTGATGCTTAAAACTTGAAATATTGTATGTTCTCAATGCGATGTTAGTAGGTTTGATGTGTTTTTATGTTTGTTTTGCAGGATTCTAGCGTTAGCACAATGTTTCTACAAAATATGCAAAAGTCGCTAAATTTGAGGATCCACGAGATCCTTTACAGGCCATAGAGTATTCTATGAGTCATGAAGGAGGTTTCGTGTATAATTTCAATGAAGGGTGCATTTTTGAAGTTGGATTTATGAATATGTAGACGAGCCATAGATTCAGTCTCGTACCTTGAGGATCATAAGATAAGGACTTTCTGAAATTTTATCAGACGAAACCCCCTATGAGCCATAAAACATTACAAGCCATAGAGAGATGTCATAGAAGCCAAGTCTAAAATTGAAGCAACAGATCATGAAAGCCCTACTACGAGACGTAAATCACTACATGGCTCATAAAGCACCTCATAGAGCCTGCCAACCCAGTTATCCTATTTTGTTTTAGATTTGTAGTTTAAACACTATAAATAGGTTTTTAGGTTATTTCTCTGAGGAAAGTCAGCGAGAGAGAGTATGCAAACATTAGAGAGTTTGAGAAACACTTGTAAAATTTAATTTCATTTTCCAATTACAATCTAGTGATACTCTTTAAAGAGTTGGATTTTCTTGTGCTTAATTTTATTGTGTAAGTGCTCAATTATGTTATTCAAAATCATGATTCTTGTATTTACACTGATCTTGAGTAGCTAAATCCATAACTAGGGTTGTGGGATCTATGAAGAACTAACAAGGTAAAATCAGGTAATTTGTAATTCTTGAAAAGTGTGCATGCATGTATTAATTAATTCTCTTCATTTTGAATATTTTCTAATGGTGGACAACATTAGAACCCGCCTAGTGTTACTGACTGGATCAAGGTAGTAATGAATAGGAAAATAGATTAATTAACAGGATTCAATCGATGTTTCTTGTCTAATCAAACGAACTGGGCCAAGGGGAATTCGTATTGGGCCAATAGGTAAGGGTTAATAATGTCACACTGTGGAGATGGACCAAATCATATAGTGAAATTCACCTCTCGCCTGGGCCAAAGGGTTTGGTGAGCTTACTTACTGTTCTGCATGCTACGAACTAGAAAAGAATTTGGTTATCTAATAATACTGAGTTAGGGAATCATGAGGAACACAAAATCCTAGTTTCTCTCCACATTGGTTTAACACTTGTTTTAGTTAGAATTACTTTTTATTTGTAATTATGACTCACCCCTTTGGGGTGATAAGTTGGTTAATAACCCTAAATTACAATTGAATTCTTCTAAGTCTACCATATTTCCTTGGGTTCAACCCTAACCTTGGTTAGGTTCTGTATCTTGAAAACGACCGCTTTAGCCTAAAAAATAAGGTATAGCTTGGGCAACATCACCTCTCGCCTGGATCAAAGGGTTTGGTAAAGTTAACTTACTATTCTATATGCAACACACTAGAAAAGATTATGATTATCTACTAACACCAAGTTAGAGGATCATGGAGAACACAATACCCTAGTTACTATTATCATTGATTTTACAATACTTGCTCTAGTTTAGGTTTACTTTTTGCAAACTACAAACTCCCCTCCCCCCTTTCGAGAGATAAGTAGATTAGTTCACTCGACTTTCTTGAAATTACTCTTAGTCTACCATATTCCCTGTGGGATTTGACCCTAACCTTGGTTAGGTTATACATCTTGACAACGACAGCTTTAACCTTCAAAAAGGAGGTGGTAGCTTGGGTGACATCAAGATTTTGGCGTCGTTGCTAGGGAATACGGCTAGACAGGTTTAATTTGAGTAATTCGGGAATTAATCCTTATTTCCCTCATTTTATGTTTTTTATTGTTTTTGTTTTGTTTCAGCATGCAGATGTAGTGTATGCACAACACTAAAAAACAAGACTTACCCTTGACTCCATTTGACCTTGAGATCCATGACGCTAAGAAGAATGGCTGAGAACAATATGAATAACATTGCATACGAGGCACTGAATGCAGCACTGAACCAGAACAATGATGATAATAACCCACCTCCACTTGGGGATGTTAATCCACCACCATAGCATCTTCAAGTCGCGGCTCACACAGGAAATCAATATCGACTAGACCCTATGGAAATGGATGGCACTGGAGCTATTATGTTACCTCTACTACCGGATGACACCAAGTTCATTGTCTCGATGGGTTACTGCAAATGTTGTAAAATCATGGGTTTTCCATGGACGTATCATCAAAGGATCCGCATAACCATGTACATAACATTGTTTTTGTCTGCAAGAGCATGATGAGAGGCCATAACCTCTCCATGGATATCATTGAGCTCTGTGTCTTCTTATTGTCTCTAACAGGCGATGCAATGCTATGGTTATTCGAGCTCCCACCGAGTTTGATCACCAGTTGGGTAGAATTGCAGAATGCCTTTTTAGAGAGGTTCTTTTTTAGGTTAAAGAAGATGAAGTTGAAGGACCATATCAGCAACTTCGAACAATTTCCTGGTGATTCGATCAACACCACGTGGAAGAGGTTCACAAAGTTCCTGAGGAGTGCCAGACCACAAGATTGTTGATGATGCCTTAGTAGATATCTTTTATTGAGCCCTGGAAAAAATAGTCAAGTTGTTGCTGACACTATCATGGGAGGCTCATTTCTAGATCTTCCATTTTTTGTGATTGATGAAAGGTTGGAAAAAGTGATCAAGACAAATCGTGCATGGGGAATAAGAGACAAGTCAACAACTAAGAGCTTATTCTTAGAAAGTACTAGTTTGGTGCAAGCAAAGATAAATAAGGATATAATGTAAAAGCTTGCATAGATTAGTCCTAATGTGGAGTTGTTGATGAAGCAGAACCAAGAATGAGTGAATGTAGCAGCTCACCAGCATCCACGAGCACCTATGTTTGAGGAGCTTTACTATGAGTAGGGCATTTGCTTTGTCACTGATCAGATGGTGTATTTCTGGACCAACGTCCAAGGGTCCAACCAGGGCTTTTAGTGCCCAGGTTAAGAAAAACAAGCTCGGAACTTTAACAGGGATGGCACTTTCAGAGACAACAATCAAGGAGGCTACTACGACAGGAACAAAGGCTAGGACAGAGATGTTGATTGGGAACACAGAGATGGTTACATAAATGGTCCATATGTTCCACCACTTAATCGAGATTCTAGTACTGGTAGTTCTCGAGTTAAAGAGATGTTCGATCGACTATTGAAGAAGGTTGACTCTCACGATGAGACCTTAAAGGGGATGAAATGTGATATCTCCAGTATTAATTAAAAAATTGAGTCTCATTCTATTACTATCAAGTAGCCGGAGCAATAATTTGGTAAGATGCCAATTTATCTAAGCAAACATTAGAAAGGTATATTACCTAGCAACACAATTAGAACCCAAAGAATGAAGCGAAGTGTATGGCATTGACTACCCGAGATGGAAAACATATCATTGACCCTTTGATGCCAGTTGATGATAATGATGTTCGTGAGGAGATTGCTGAGAGCAAGGATGCAGAGATTAGAGATGTTTGTGCCAAGGATGAGGGAAGTGATGCAGCAGTGATGCCATATAAGTTTAAATCCATTCCTAGACCTCCTCCTCCTTTTCCTCAAAGACCCAAAAACAAGGAGAAGGAAGGTAACTCCAGCACTTCATCTCCATGCTGAAGCAACTCTCCATCAACATTCTCTAATTAGGGCATTAGATAAGATGCCTAGGAATGCAAAGTTCATGAAATACTTGGTCACAAGGAAGCAGACTGTGAGCTAGGAGCTTTCCCAAGAGCTTCAACATTGCAGTGAGATAACAAGGTTCTTCGTGCTTAAGCGAGAAGATCCTAGATCATTCGGCATACCTTGCACCATTGGAAATGTTGAGTTCGCAAGGTAACTATATGGTCTAGGTGCCAACATCAATCTAATACCTCTTGCTGTGTTCAAGAAGCTAGGATTGGGAGCCCTACTCCTATGAGTATGCGATTGTTGGTGGCTGATAAATTAGTGAAAAAGCCTGTGGGGATATTCTATGGCGTCCTTATCAAAGTGGAGAAGTTCATTTTCCCCGCAGACTTTGTGATCCTTGATTACAAAGTCGACTTCAAAGTTCCAATCATCTTAGGAAGACTCTTACTAGCCATTAAGCGAGCATTAGTAGATATGGAATCAAACTAACTCAAGATTCGATTGAATGATGAAAAAGTCATCTTCAACATCTTTCAATTGATGAAGAGGCCCGATGACTTGAAGATGGAAGTTTGGGAACTTGGTAAAGTCTGAGTAACCAAGTTGTCCAAGTTGTGCCGCGACAATAAGTCAGGTGCTGCTTGGGAGGCAACCCAAGGTAGAGATAGCACTTAGGCACCTAGGTATGTTTCTGTTGACCCCTGTGCTTTTATATTATCATATTTTGTGCATTGAGGACAATGCAATCTCTTTTCGATAGGGTGTGAGTAGTTGTAGGCCTCAGTGAAGTCTGAGTAACTATGGCTTATAACTATTGCAAAGTTTGAGTATGACGGGTTTTCTTTCCTGTGTTATTTCCCTAAGGACATTTATTTTCTGTTGAACTAGTACGTTTAGGATGTGTAGGTAGTATTACTTGCATGTAATACTGAAGTCTATGGCATATGCTAGTTTTGTGTGGAAAATGGTACCCATCAAAATTTTGTTAGGTAGTCTTCATAATAACCATGTTGTAGTGACGATTGATAGTTCTTGTTTTGATAAGTGAGGTTTAATTATGATGAGAAGCATAATTTGAGAGTCTATGTTAGTTTTTCAGTGTCATGTGTGTTGAAGCTTTCTTTGCTTAATTCTTGTACTGTGTTTCAATTTAGAACTTGCCCTGTTACTCTGACTTAGACTGTAGGTTAGTTGGTTAGGAAAGGATCTTAGGCCATTTTTCATATTAGTCCACTTATCCTAAATGACCAGCCAAATGTGTAATGCATCCCTTGATCCCAATGTTTGAGCTTTGCATGCACCCTTTCCTTTGTAAAAACCTAAGTAACCTGGCCTTGTCGAATGTGAAATCCTGAAATTAGCCTGGTTCTTCCTTGAATATTGTGCACCTTGACTGATGCAAAAAACTAAAGTTCAGGGTGGCTACCAAAAGTGGCCTTGGTTCATAGGTTGGATATTTTGCACCTTAACTCAAGCCAAAAGCCTAAGTTGAGGGTGGCTGGTGTAAGGGTAATCACACAAAATGGGGTGGAAGCGAGCGATACTGAGAAAAGGGAGTGCACATGAATCTCAAAAGTATATCAAGGCATCACAAGCCTTATATGATAATGTCTTAAATATCACAATAAAGAAAGTGTCCCAGGGTTTCAAGTATCACCAAATGTCAATAGTACAGATGCAATATACATAGTTCTCATAAAATGACAAATGATATGCATAAAAGGCATAACATCAAAAAGGTTATGCCAAGTGCATCATCTAGTACCACAATGCTATCAACAAGTCTCATATCACCACTCTCTCATCAATTACGAAATAGCCAATGAAATTGGACACTGCAAGTCCCAAAATATCCTCATAAGTCTCGAAGGTATCATAGATATCATCAAATTACCATGAAGCTCTCCATATGCTATCACAATTCTCATAATATCACAATAATTTCCAAAATATCTCAATTCACAAGATTTCCATCTCAATTCAATAATAGGATCACAATTACTCAAATTTTGGCATAACTGGTATCACATTTCCATCAAAGGTCAATCAAATCAACCCATGTCTCATAAAACAATCTAAATCTTACAATTGTCACATAAACATATTCAGTAACTCAAATCCAGTCCCAATAAGGTTAACTGAACCTACCTCGATGCTGAAACACACTCGGGCTAGCTCAAAACTCAGGTTTTACATGAGAAATGGAGTTCGTGGGTGAAAATCTCACTAAAATTGAGTTCAAAACGAAGGAGAAATCATCATGTAAAATTTTGAAATCATAGACTAAAAATCCCCAATTTTGGATATTTAAAATCATAAAATTCAAGATAAAATCAAGACATAAATGATGGAATTTAATCAAAATGATATTAGGAACACTTACCCGAAAGAAATCTACAAATAGTCTCTTCAAAAATCGCCTCTTAAAGCTCAAAATTAATGAAAATGGTTGGAAATGGTGAGTTTACAGATTAAACAACGTCCAGGGACAATCTGCACTCCGTGAACGCAATTGGAGTACCGCAAATGTGGAGGGAAACAAGCTCTATACCTCTGCAAATGCGGAGCAGAGGGACATTTTCCTCTACGAATGTGGATCAAACCTAAGCGAAAGCAGAGCTTAGGTCATTTAGACCTCCATAACACAGAGAAGAAACGTGACTACATGAGAAACCAAAATATATTCAGCCAACCTCAAAACTGGACACGAACCCTCAGAGTTCATTCGAAATTCAATTTTACAAACTAGACATGTATCCATATCAGAGGAATAATCAGAATTTGATTCTGAGGTCTCTTCATCACAATTATCAATACAACTCAAATAAACTAGTTTAAAATTCAAAATATCAAAACTTCCCTCGAAAGCTCCAAAGTTATGATGAGATCATTTCTAGCGTTAGTTTCACCATCAGAAACTACTAAAACTTTCAGAATTTTGATCCAAGCTTCCCAACACTGAATGTTGACCAAAGTAAAATTTTGGCTCCAAAAAATAATAAAAAATACAACTTTTGGCCTAAAAACTTTATTTTAACTATAAATTCAGTTCTTTAACTTCTTATAGACCAAAGTCGATATTTTGGAGCTGATGGAATCAATGGATTTTTTATTCGACACCTGAAACTCAAAATAGTACAAGAACTCACTTTTTCAACGATCTAAACCTCCAAAGATGTCAAAACTCATATTTTTCACTTTTAAAACTCAAGATTTCTGTTCCAACAATGCTAATAGCTCAAAATAGATCCAAAGCAACTTATGAAAGAGTGAAATAGTAATTTCCATAAATAAGCTCAAAAAAGACCAATGAGATCATTACGTAAGTCAATCAAGAAGGAACGATTTAAAATATGGGTGGTGGTAACTAAAATACGAGACTTTATGAGGATGAACCCGGAGAGCATGGGTATAAGATGGATGAGGATCCATAAGATTTCATTGATAAGGTGTACACAAATGTGGCTATTATGGGTGTATCATTGTGGGAAAATATGGAATTAGTGATCTATTAACTTAAGGGAGTTACACAAGTGCAGTATAATCAATGGAAGACAGAAAGGGTTGAGTAGGGTCCCATAGATTGGGAAGGTTTCACAAGTTCTTTTCTTGATTGCTTCTTTCTACTTGAGTTAAGAGATGCGAAAGTGTTGGAATTTATTTGAAGTAACGAAGTATCGGTGTGAAGGAGTATGCCTCAAGTTCATGAAGTTGTCCAAGTATGCACCTACTTTAGTGTCAGTCCCTTGAGCGTAAATGAGCATGTTTATTTCAGGGGTTTCAGATTTCGTTGTTAAGGAGTACAAGTGTCACGAACAAACTTTATAGGTCATGATGGCGCCTACGTTACCTCCAATAAGCAAGCCTAACCTTATTTTTGAACAACTAGTAATAGGAATAACAAAATAATTTAACAATAATTACCATAAAATCAAGCTAATACTAGGCATATATAATCATAACAACAATAAACTATCCCCTCATAGGACCTGGAAGTAACTTGAACTGAACTACTATAGACACGATATAATACACTAACCATAATACATCTTCATATACATATACAAAACAAAAATAGTATACAAGGCATGTTTCGAGTCACAAAAAATAGCCATTAATACAGAAGGAGACTGGAAGAATTTAAGGATATCCAATACTCACCACTAGTCTCCGCATATATAGGTATCATAAGAAGAGTCATCATTGTTGGCTCATGCTAGGATTTGTACCAAAAAATAGATGTAGAAAGTAGATATCAAGTATATGCTACCCAATAGGCATTATAGGTCGACTGAGTAAGAACAGTAAATAAAATAGGGATACATAACTCCACAAGTATCTAATCACAAGAACCAGGCACATAGTGTGACGAATATAATGGTAACCAAGGATTGGATGGATGGGTAATGATGTACGTAGGTATAAAATCCTAATGTCTATGCTTGTAGGCCAACCGGGCACCCATAAGCCCATTCAGGATACCCACACACAATAATAGGGTGAACATGTGTAAGGTTTGGGTGGCAAGTCTAAATTAACCTCCTAAACCAGTGATGCACATATAACCACACTCCTGACAGGACCTCTATCTAGGACTTTAACCCATTTTTTATACCTCATTCTAGACTTTAACCGACACTACCATTCAAAATGTAATCAAACCAACTTAGACTTTAATCAAATAACTTAGACTTTAACCAAGCAATTCATGACCTGGACTTTAACCCAGGATAAGGTCAGATGTCGCCACTGGTCTGGCTTGGCCCGTAGGCCTAGACTAGTAAAAAATAACCTCTATCAAAGTTGACTTCAACAGTAACTGCGGGGACTTCAACTCAACAACTTTTAGCTGTATAGACTTTAACTATATTCTTTAATTGGGGTTATACAGGAGACACATACTTGTCTACACACGATCCTACTAGATAGACATATAATCATATGAGGGAAAATCTTGGGCTTTTAGTTGTAAAAGACTTTACTCTGTGTCAGGGTGATGCTGTCGGTCCCCGTGTATCCAAGCAAATCGGATGAGCTGCCAGAATAATGCAAAAGGCTGGCAGCCGAAAGACTAATCAAGTTCCCGGCTAATTACACCTATCTGAGGCCTAACTCTATAGACTCTAGTCTACTAGCCTGGTCTACAAGGATATATGCCTCTCAAGTCACATTGAACATCAATATAGATATCTACCGATCCTGACCAGCGTGGGTCCAGGGAATCACTAGCCTAAGCGTAGACTAAGGACCAATAATAACAAAAACCAGACGTAAATGCAGTACACATATGTACAATAGTCATAGGTGGGTTCAACATGTCAAACAATAGCTCTATCAGTTCCCAGTAAGTAGAAGTACAACAGACAATTAATATACAATATAAAATCACATATCATCCCCCAAGGGATCCTCATCAGGTCAAATCATCACCTTACCTGCCTAGACAACCAACGAAACACTAGGAATCAACATACTAATTGCATGTGCCCACATATTCCAATGGATACTAAAATAGTCACGTAGACTAGCTAATGTTGTCATACTCAATATGTAAGGACTTTAACCCCTTTCCCTACTTCCCAATTAGCCAACCCCAAACAGAGTTTACATATTCAACTTAGTCTAAGAGAGAGAAGATCAAAGCCTATCTGTATGTTAATTATGCATGTATTTGATCACTCTAATAGTGCATGTTCCTTCTGGATGATCTTAAAATGTTGTCTAACTATCAAAAGTAGAGTCACAGTTTCCATACGGTCATTTAGACAATAAAATCATAGAAAATTTACTTAAAGAAAACTAGGCAAAAAGCAGAAAAGTGGGACCCACACTCAAAATAAACAAACCAACCCCGTATAATGATCCTTACAGCTATCTGAGCCTATATCTCAAATTTGGGCTTAATCCGATACTCGAAACAACAAAAAATAGACCAATAAGTAATAATATTTCCTTTTGAAAGAACTGAAAAAGGGCAGCAACTATCTATCAAAATAACCCTACACCTCCATTGTCTCCCACACCTTAATATCATAATAAACAACAACAATATCTAAAAACCAAAAAAAAGGGGCTGACCTCAGCCACCATATCAAATACACCACAATATGGCTACATAATCCATAAAAATGACACTAGGACATGGAATTACAAAGGAGGGTTATAAAAAGGATGTTATCTGTACCAAAATGTTGGAAAAGTAAGTCTTAAAAATCTTCCTCCTTTCATCAATAGCAATCGGAGCCTAAATAAACAAAAAAATTATACGACAATGATGAACTCATAATTTAGAGTAATTTTTGTTAAACTTCTGAGTTGAGATTCTAAGTAACCGGGGAGTATTTAGAAAGTGGGTGGATCCTTTTTTATGGTTTTATTTGTTGTTTAAATGGAGAAAAATGAAGGGAATGGCTGTTTATAAATCCTAACCGACCTAAAGCCAAGAGGGACCCGTGTTGAGGTGCTTGCTTGCGTAATCTCACAAAAATGTGCATGTCTCTCTATTTTGAGGTCGTATGAACAAATCATGTAGGGCGTTGAAAACTAGATTAGCATACCTTCAATTTGGTAGGTCATGGGCCTTGTTATCTTCATAATTTTTGAAAAATGTGCTAAGACATTTAACATAGAATTTCAAGAAATTCTATTGCAACATTTGCAATAGCTTCTTCTGCCTTTTATTGTGCAACTTCCTTGACTCCCACTATTAACATACAACGTTGTGCACTTAAAATACTTCAGAAAATATCCTTCCTAAAATGTGTAGAAGTCTTATTCATATTCCCACAGTATAAGTTAATTCCAATGTCCAAATAGGCGAAACTGCATAACCTCCGAATGAACTATCAATAGATTGAACTAGTAGTGTGTCATGACCTAAGCCTATATCCTAGACATGACACAATGAATGGAAAACACAAAGGCAACACAAACAAGCCTCTTATCATATTATTTGCACTTCCTTGGTTATGTAATATATTATTTGTACTTCCTTGGTTAATTCTTGAATTGTTTATTAGTGAACCAATTTGTAAAGTCCTGTATTCCCTATGTGATTTGACCCTAATCTTAGTTAGATTTATTACTTTGATGATCGCGTTTACTTCAAAAAGAGGTGTATCTTGAGCGTGATCAGCCACAATGAAACAAGTATCCTTTACCGAGGATAGACGACCTATTTGATCAACTACAAGGGGCTAGTCATTTCTCTAAGATCAATCTTTGGTTCGGGTACTACCATATGAGGGTCAGAGAGTGTAACATTCCTAAGATGGCTTTTCAGACTAGATATGGGCATTTTGAATTTGTGGTAATGTCATTTGGCTTGACAAATGCATCGGCAATATAGTGGACCTCATGAATAGGGTCTTTAAACCTACCTTGATATGTTCGTGGTGGTCTTCATAGATGACATATTGATTTACTCTCGGAGTGAAGAAGAGCATATAGAACATTTAAGGGTAGTGTTGCAAACGTTGAGGGATGAGAAGTTGTATGCTAAATTTGATAAGTATGAATTTTGGTTGAAGGAAGTCGCATTCCTAGGGCATGTAGTGTCGGGTGATGGGATCAAAGTATATCCTAAGAAAACAGAAGTGATAAAGAATTGGCCTAGGCCCTTGACTTCCTCGGATATTAGGAGCTTCTTGGGCTTAACAGGGTATTACTGGAGTGATCAGGAGTCAAGGGCCCAAGCCAATTCTTTATCACTTCCGTTTTCTTAGGGTACACTTTGATCCCATCACCCAACACTACAGGCCCTAGGAATGCAACTTCCTTCAACCAAAATTCACACTTATCAAATTTATCATACGACTTCACTCAGAGAGTAAACTAATATGTTGTCTATGAAGACCACCCCGAACATATCGAGGTAGGGTCTAAAGATCCTATTCATGAGGTCCATGAATATTGTTGGTGCATTTGTCAACCCAAATGACATTACTACAAATTCAAAATGCCCATATCTAGTCTGAAAAGCAATCTTAGGAATGTCACACTCTCTTACCCTCATTTGGTGGTACTCGGACCAAAGATCAATCTTAGAGAAATGACTACCCCTTGTAGTTGATCAAATAGGTCGTCTATCCTCAGTAAATGATACTTGTTTTATTGTGGCTGATCATGCTCAAGATACACCTCTTTTTGAAGTAAAAGCGATAATCAAAGTAATAAACCTAACCAAGGTTACGGTCGAATCCCACAGGGAATACGAGACTTTACAAATTGGTTCACTGATAAGCAATTCAAGAATTAACTAACTCAATTTCCAAAAAAAAGGGGGGTTACAATGATTGATAGGAAATTAAGATAAACTAACTAAAATTGGAAGACAACCAATCATGCAGATCAACTTGGGTATTATGTTCCCCACGATTCACTAACTCAAAATCCCTGGATTTTATAATTCTCAACTAGAATATCGCATGCAAGATGGCAATTTAGGTTCTTTCAACCCTTTGCTCAAGGGTAAAGGTCAAATTTCACTATGGGACTGGGCCTATCTCCATAGTACACTCAACTAACCATTATCCATAGTCCCAGTCAACCTCCCCTTGGTCTAGTCTGGTTGATTAGACAAGAACAAATTATTAAATCCTGTTAATCAATCTCTTTTCCTATTCATTATCACCTGGATCAGGAAGGTAACACTAGGTGAGTTCTAATATTGTCCACCACTAGAAAACATTCAAAATGAAGAGAAATGATTAATATATGCAAATACCCATTATAAGAATTGCAAATAATCTAGGTTTTCTAAGCTAGATTCTTATGGTTCCCACAACCCCAAGTTGTGGGTTTAGCTACTCATATCTTGGGCAAATAAAGAAACAATGAATAGAGAAGACATGGTTAATCACTTACCCAAGAAGATTGAAGAACAACAAAACCCAATTTGAATTGAGAATCACAAGATTGAAAGATGAATTGAATCCACAAGTGAATCTCTTCTCCAAAATGTAGTCTCCAAAACTAAAACCCTAATAATATTCTAATTCCTTGCTCTCTACTCTATTCTCGGTTGTTCTCTATGTAAAAATCTGAGAACTTTACTTAAATGACCTAGTATTTACTATTTATAGTATTTATAAACAAGTCCCAACAATAATTAGAAAAACTGGTACCACACCCTACGACTTGCAGTTACGACTCGTAGCTAGGGTCACGAATCGTAATCTGGCTTTCATATTCAGCTCTTGAATTTTGGACTTTATTGCTACGGAACATCTTTACGAGTCATAGTTTGATCTACGAATCGTATTGTCCTCTCATAGTCCATATCTGAAGCACTTGGTCCAACACTAGGGAACACTGAAAATTCCTACGAAACCTTCCGATACGGCTCGTAGAGTGATCTATCACTCGTAACTGGGTTTCGTGTGGCTAAACTTTAGTTTTTGCTTCAACACTAGAAATCTCCACAAGACCACCTCTATGACTCGTAAACTGAGCCATGACTCGTAGAGGGTCTCGTATGTCTTAAAAAATCAGTAAAACCTACAACTTTTTCCAAAATTATGCCAACCTGCTTTTGCTGTAAAAACACATAAAAACTATAAATGTTGCATTGAGAATGCACAAAATCTCAAGTTTTACGCATCAAATGTACTATATTTTGACAGCACATTAACACCCTAAACTTAAATTATTGTTTGTCCTCAAGCGACGACTCAATCTAACTAGATAACACAACAACACATAGAACAGAACTAATGGCATATTTCTTGTAGGAGCTAGCCACACCAACTTTTCAAATCAAGATCAGATAGCTATTTTGGCAAACCAAGACATAATAATGCATCTGACAATACAACTGTGACAAGCAAGAGAATATCCATAATCCACAATTACTAAACATGTCAAGTGCTAACAATGCAATGCAGATGCCCTCACAGAAACAAGTCTCAAGTAACACACTCAAAGATCATTTTAAGATTAAAACTAGGATTGCGCAAAGACATTCATATTCACAAAGATATTCATGCACATTGGCTAATACCATATTCTTTCCCCTATGGTCATGACTTAGATTTTTAATTAGCCGGACTAGGATCATTCTAGGACTTTCTGGACTTGTAACATAGGCTCATGAAGCTTTGGTAGGACATTTTTGGAATCATAGTGTCTAAAGACCATCCTTGAACCCCATGTTTTTTATCACTTTCACCTTACCAACTCAACCAATTTACTTTATTTTCCCTTTTTCTTCATATTCAAGCTTTTTCGGGTATTTTTTTCTTTTTATTTTTCAGCTTTTGCCTCATTTTGACAAATCATTTTGCTTCCAATCTCAATCTAAGGCATCATTCTCTTTTTCTTTCTCTCGGTACATGATTTTCTTCATTTTCTTTCAATTCCTAACTCACTACCTTATTTTTGTGATTTTATCTCTACACCGGCCACCCTCAACTTAGGCTTTTAGCCTATTTTGAAGTACACAATATCCATTCCCCAAACCAGGGCCACTTTTGGTAGCCACCCTCAACTTAGGAATTTTGCTTCAGTCAAGGTTCACAATGCTCAAGGACAGACCAAGGCCAATCTCAAGGTTCATCACTAGACAAGGTTAGGCTTAGTGTTTAAGAAAAAATTGGTTCATGCAAGGCTCAAATATTTGGAACAAGGGATAAAACATCATTTTTTTAGTTATTTAAAGCTAAAGTAGACTAATTAAAGAATAAAGGCCTAGGATCACCTCTTAATCCATTTAGTCTACCATCCAACTTAGAGTAACAGGGAAAATACAGAATTAGCACAAAATATACATGAATCTGGCAAAATAAGCTCACTCACACATGGCATTGCATACATTATCAACAAGATACTTACAAATCAAGCTTCATATCTCAATTACCATCACTCATCAAGACAAATATTGTCAAACACTCAAATATACAGTTGCAATTTAACTACTAATCAAAAATTTTGGTGGGTACCACTTTTTAAAATATTTCAAAATAATCATCAAAACATTTTACATGCTATAAGTCAAGTACTATATACTACAAATATTATCTAAAACAATCTAAACATGTTGGTTCAACAAAAATTAAATATTCACAAGGAAAAAGAACACAGGAAAGAAAGCCTTGGGATTAAAGTTTGGGGTAGTTATAGACCAAAAGCTACTCAGACTTCACCCCAGTCAATAACTGCCAACACCCCCTCGAAAAAAAATATACGTTATCCTCAATGCACCAATTAAGCAAATATATAATAGAAGGGGCCAAAAAAACATACCTCGGCGCCCAAGCACCTGTCCACCTTGGGTTGCCTCCCAAGCAGTGCCTTATTTATAGTGGCGGTACGACATAGCTATCTTGAGTACTTAGACTTCCCCAAGATCCTATTCTTCAACCGTTTTGATCTCTTCTACATTTCCAAGGTATGACTTGACTCTTTGGCTGTTTACTTTGAAAGTGCCTCCACTTTGTCTCTCCAATTCAATGGTTCTATGATCAAAGACGCGTGCTACCCGAAAGGGTCACAACCATCTTGATTTGAGCTTCCCAAGGAACAACTCTAATCTAGAGTTGAACAGTAGAACCAAATCCCCTGGTATGAATTTGCGATTTTCTATGTGGCGGTCATGTTATATTTTCATTCTTTGCTTATACAAGGCCGAGCTCTCATATGTTTTAATCAAAACTCATCAAACTCATTAAGTTGGCTCAATCTAGAGGTAGCTGAATCGTTTCAATCTAGATTTAACTTCTTCAATGCGCTCATTGCTTTATTCTCATGTTCCATGAGCAAATAAAATGCCTTTAAAAAAGCAAGTTGGTACAGGGACATGCCAATAAGTGTCTTGAATATAGTCCAGTATGCCCATAATGCATCATCCATCTTTCGAGACCAATCTATTTTGTTTGTGTTCACAGTTTTAGCTCAATTAATTTAGACATATTAAACAAAAATTCTAAAACTCTCGAGGAAAGTCAAGCTAGACCCAATTGATGGTACTAATTTGATGACATAGGAAAGATCAAGTATTAATTAAGAATATGGGAGACCTTGATCAATTTTGCTAAATTCAAAAAAGTCAACTACTGTAACTTCAATCCTACTATGAATGTGAGTGAAAGCGCTTTTGAGAATCCTTAAATTTTCTTGATTTCTCGGCTTACTCTGCAGTGAGATTAAATATAATGATTTAGTTGGGTATCCAGTGTAGTGAAAGAGCTACCAATGGTGTTCACATGTTCATATCTTTGATATCTACACATTGTAAGCATTACCAATGTTGTTTGTCTATTTGTATTTACCATCTACAATTTCATTTGCTTGTTAAACTACTATGAGATTACTTGGTATATATGTTAGTGAGAGGTAGCAGATATCTGATGGAATTAGAGATGTGCAAGTTGGCTCAGATAACATTATTATAAAAAGAAAAAAAGTAAAACATTTTGATTAGGCTGTAATATTCAAGATTCTAATTTTTAATAATTAATTTAGTCAATGATATGATATTGTTGGAGATAAGTAACCATTTTTTCCCAACAGGAGCAACAGATGGAAGAGAGTTGAGTAGTAGGCATTCAAATTCATAGGCTCCATTGACTCTGTAATTGTTGAATCGTTAAATCTGAATTAACTTTAGTTTCAATGAACTCTAAGTAGCCATAAGGAACTTCCGTCCAAATAGTATGAATACTTTTTATCTATGCATTATCAAAGGGATCAAATTCTACTTTTAAAAAAGAAGCTCAAGTTTTTTTTATTATGCCAAGTTTAATGCACGAGACAAAGACACTTGTGATAATTTTATCGTTGTGATCTATTATACTTAACTACTGATTTTATTACAGGAATCAAGGAACCTCAACTATGCATCGAACAATCTATGAGAAGATATTTTTGATATAGTTTATTTGAGAGAATAAAAGATTTCTAAATAATAGGATCAATCTCTACATAAGCTTCAACTGCAATTATTATCTAGGTTATGACTATGTTCAAAAAGTAAGAGAACTCCAAACAAGCAGGGACCCCATTAATTGGTAGTTACTTCTCAACAATGTATGCTCCTCTTATTCATAATAGTTATATGGAGAAGTTCTACTAGAAATGTGCGTGATGATCACGTTGTAAAGATGTTAAATAGCTTCCTCGAGCAATTTATTGGTACATGCTCAATTGTCACGACCCAAGCCTAGGGCATAGACGTGACAAGGCGAATGGAAACCTGAAGGGGAGTCCCAAACAAGCCTCTTAAGCATAGATGGCACATCCTTGGTTTAGAGGAAACATGAAAGGGAAAGGAGCGCATATCACATAGTATCTAAGGGAATTAGGACTAAGGGAAATCTTCACCATACATAAAGATAATAAGAGTCAAGCTCAATACATAACATCCATATCCAGCACCACCTCTAGTATGAGTGGAACGAGGGCCAAGACATCTTCCGGGCTCACCCTCAAAGATAAAAGAAAGTCTAAATAGATAAGTTTTAACAAAAATATTAAAATAAAGTGTATATTGTCCTGAAAGGGGAGGATTCACCAATAGCAATCTTCAATGATCCAGCTAATCATATGGAGGAGGAGGATAAATAGGAGCTCCGATTCCTACATGGTGAGATCATGTAGGAGAAAGTATGCGTTAGTACTTAAAATGTACTAAGTATGCAAGGTGCAATGCAATAAGAAGATAAGTCATAATAATTAAGATGCATAATCATAATCAATAGACATAAGCTCAAGATGACATGCACAATCAATGCTCGAATTAAAACATGCATAAAGATAATCAAACTTGTATAATCGATCATACATATGTGGGAGGAGACTCTAATCGACATATAAGACCAAGAGAGCTACTACTTGGAATCCTGATGTTCACTCCACACCAAAATAAATGAGTGGTCTACTTGCTAAGGCAGACCTAGCTTGACCCCACATAATGGATAACTTGACCTAGTTCGATCCACTAGTAAAAGCCCATTTAGGAAAAATAATATAAACCTACGATGGAACATAGTTAAGAGACCATGACTTTATATAAGGATCCCTTGGGTCGAGCCCCCTCCTTAAGCCTCATTCAGTGCTAAGACTAGTCCCACGGAATACTTGAAGTATTCATAAATTTTATCATAACATATAAGTAGCTCATTTAAATACTTGACCCCTACACATGGCATATACTTTGAACTAGACGGTAAAGACATTCATAGACTTGATCCCTTCTAGTAGGCATCACATTACACATGAGGGTAGAGATTATATTATGCTTGACCCCTTCTAGTGAGAGTTAGTACATGAGGGTAAAATAGTATCATGCTTGATCCCTACATGTAGATATTATTTACTCACAAGAGGATGGAGATTGTAATATGCTTGACCCTTTTTAGTGAGCTGTTAATACATGAGGGTAAAATAGTGCCAGAAAATATGCCTAAAAAATAACTATGTTCGTAATTTCCTCATATCACAAAATTTGTGCATGATATAAAAATCTGACTTCATATTCATGATCAAGAGAAAAATTGAGTGAGAGATGGGTATAATCCCGATTTTAGAGCAACCGTAGAAAAATTTCATTTTCTAAAAATTTACGAAATCAATGAGGGTCCGTTCCCCTGGCGCAATGCAGCCAGGGCGCAGACTAGTGTTATTTTTGGCTTCCAATTCTGTTTCGGTCCAATGCTTTGAGGCCTTCAGCCTAGATCTTCCTATATCTAAAAACACCTATACTTAGTTATTTTCAACCCCATATCATTCAAGACATTCCCCAAAATCCTATCTAGTACTTGGCTAAATATTTCACCCAAATTCAACTGTCCCAAACTCATTCCGGATTCAATAAATTCATTCAAGCTTCAAGTTCTCATTCAAATCTTCGTCAAGAAAATATCCAGGTATGTGAGTTTCAACCATTGGGCCCTTTTATCCATGGTATACAACCTTCCTTTTCATATAAATTGCATATTTTCAAGTAGATTATCTATGTGTATCTCTTATTATGGATTATGACTATAAACTGTGTTGAAGTTTCATAAAATATTGATTGTTTATACATATTTTGAGCTATAAATCTATGATCTATTATGAGATTTGATGAAGGGTTTAAATGTATCTTGCATGAGGGTGTTACCAAGTGTTGGTGAGTTAAGTTACATTAAGTTTTCTCACATAATTTCACTCTTGAATTGTATGATATTGAACTAGCATTACACACCCACCAAGTGTTTGATAAAATATCCGATTAAGGATTTTTGAGCTATTGATGATCTATTGCATGGCCTATGAGTCAAGTGATTTTATGATGATTAAGGGAATATATATAGGTACTAAACTCATGTGAAGCACTTGTGATATTGCAAATGAATTATTGAGTTCCCATGCTTGTTGTGTTCTTGGAAAAATGAGAAGTTCTTTCTTGATACTTGAATGTGATGGTTTGATGAGCTATTTTCATGACTAAAAAGATTATGTTGTAAAGTATGGATATTCTATAAGGTCTACCAAAAAGGCTATGTCATAAGATAAAATAACTCATGGCTCCTACCGAAAAGATTATATCATAAGGTGAGGACATCCTATAAAACCTAGCGAAAAGGCCATGCCGTAAGGTGTAATTCATAGTTTGTACCAAAAAGATTATATCGTAAGGTAGAATAATTCGATACTCCAACCTAAAAGATTATATAGTAAAGTAGGGGACGCCTTATACTACCCACCAAAGAGATTATGTCATAAGGTAAGGGTATTGGTAACACTCTCTGAAAAGGTTATACCGTAAGATGAGTGGGTGGTTATGTGGCCCATCTCAAGCATGTTTATGTAAGGTTTGAGCATACTTATATTCAACATTAAGTTTACATTCCTTGATTACGACTAAGCATATTTTACAACAAGCATTGATCATGCATGCCATATTGACATTACACCATCTCTTGGTTGTGCCTATGCATTTTGATTATGTTACCTATCACTTGTCGCATTGCATCCTACATACTTAGTATATTCAAACGTACTAACGCATACTCTATGCCTACATAATGTTTCCATGTAGGAACTGGAGCTCCTCAGGATCATCTTCCACGTGGTTAGTTTTGGACATTTTGAAGTTAAGCTTTTGGTGAGTCCTCAAGTTCGGGGACACTAGCTATGCTTCTCTTGATTATGTTATTTCTATATGTTGAACTCTTGATTCTATAAGGGTGAGCCCGGAAAGTGTCTTGGCCCCCGCCCGTCCTTTGTTTAGAGGTGTTGTTGGACAAGTGATGTAATTATGCTTGACCTTTGACTCTTCTATGATTTATTCTATGAAAGACTTCCCTTAGCCTCTTTCTCCTTATTTATACTCTCTCAATGTAGTTTTCTTTGCTTTTGCGACCAAGGATGTTTAATTGATATGCTAAGAGACTTGTTTGGGGTCTCTTTGGGTTCCCATTCGTCGTGTCACATCTACGCCCTAGGCTTGGGTCATGACAGACTTGGTATCAGAGAACTAGGTTGTTAATAATTCCCAGAATCTAACACACCAAGTCAATTAGAGTCTTATTCATAGTTGTGAAGTGTGCCATAATTATGAATGGGAGGCTATGAGGCGTTTTAGGAAATGTTTGACTTCTTTATGTTCTATATCGTGCCTTAGTTGTAAGGTAAATTTTCCCCCTAACGAATTTTCCTTGCTCTTCTTGATCATGCTGCTTCAAAGAGGGAGACCAAGGAGGGCCCGCGTACCCATGGGACAACCGGCTTACCATGCTCCTCAAGCTCCTCAAGATGGACGGGCTACGGAAGTTGAGTGCTGAAATACCATTACTATGTTGGCACATACAATGACCAACCAAATTCACCAAGGGGTCCAAGCCCCTCATGCTCCTACTCCGACCTCAAGGGTGAGGGATTTTACTAGAATGAACCCACCAGAGTTCCATGGGTCTAAAGTGGATGAGGATCCTCAAGAATTTATTGATGAAGTGTATAAATTGTTGTCTATTAGGGAGTTACATCAGAGGAGAAAGCGGAGTTGGCGGCCTACCAACTCAAGGGGGTGGCTCAAGTTTTGTTCACCCAATGAAAGGTGGAGAAGGGGAATAACAATGTCATCTTTTGGGAAGAGTTCAAGGTGGCATTTCTCAATCGGTTCTTACCTCTTGAGCTAAGGGAGGTCAAAATGATGGAATTTATGAATCTAAAGCAAGAATCTATGATTATGATAGAGTATTCCCTCAAGTTCAATCAACTCTCTAAGTACACTCCATAATTGGTGGCCGAGCCAACGTCTAGGATGAAAAAGTTTATGATGGGTGTGTCCAACTTGGTGAATGAGGAGTGTCGTGCTGCTATGTTGATAGATGATATGGATTTTTCCTACCTCATGACTTATGTCGAAAAATTAGAGGGGGGAAATCTTAGAAGAGAAGGAATGGTGAGGCCAAAAGGGCTGGGTTTGAGGGTGACCGATTTCAACAAGGTATTGAGTTTCAAGGCCAAAGATCCTCTAGTGATCTAAATAAAAGGATTACTAAGGATGGAGAACCTAACCCAAGGCTCCAAGGGGGTGATGATGGGGTTACACGTCATAGATGCCGAAAATGTGGGAGGAATCATGGTGGCACATGTTGGAGGAACATGGCTGTATGCTTTGGGTGTGGTGAGATGGGCCACGAAATTTCAGATTATCTATATGCTCAAAATAAGGTAAAGGTGGTGATGTTGATCAAGGGGGTGCTCCAAGACATAATCGATTCTATGCTCTTCAAAGGAGGCAAGGAGGGGATGAGGTGCCTGATGATGTTACCGATATGTTGAGGTTTTCTTGATTTTGTTGTGCATGCTTTGATAGTTCTAGGAGTCAGTATTTCTTTCATTATTCCTTTGTGCTAATAAGTTTCACGTGTGTACCCCGAATAGTTATGTAAGTCTTTTGATGTCTACCCCTCCCCCCCTCCCCCATTAATGAGTCTATTATGGCTAGAAAGTCTATAGGAGGATTTCCCCATGTCATTATTGCATAAATGTTGTTTTGTGATGTTGTTGAACTTGGCATGGTAGATTTGAGTTTTTCCTTAGGGTGGTTATGTTACATGCATATCATACTTCCATTGGTTGTAGAAACCACAGAGTTAATTTTCAATTTCCTAATGAGTCTGCACTTGAGCGGGAAGGTTGTAAAGTGGTAAGTACCGGTAGATTCATTTCTTGTCATAGGCCTAAATTGATCTTTGAGCGTTGCGATTATCGTCTTCTAAGAGTTAGGGTTATTAAGTCTATTCCAATAGTCAATGAATTTCTTGGTGTCCTTTATGATATTTTGAATTTGTGGTAATGCCTTTTGCTTGACCTATGCCCCGACCATGTTTGTGGATCTCATGAATAAGGTCTTTAAACCCTACCTTGATATAAATGTGGTAGTTTGTGGATAGAATAATGATTCATTTTCAAAATGAACAAGAGTTTTTCAGTCAATTGAGGGTGATGATGCAAGTCTTAAGAGATGAAAGGGTGTTTTCTAGTTACGATAAGAGTGGATCTTGGGTGGTTAAAGAAGTACAGCGGTTGGCTAGATTGGGAATGGGATTGGATGAAGATGAGAATAGTAGTATGGTAGTTTTGATGGTTTCTAATCTTCGTTGGTTGATGAGGTCTTTTTAAAGAAAGACTTTGGCCTAGCCTTGCTATAGTTGAATGCTTTGGGGTGGAAGATGGTGAAGTGGGGGTTTTCTCCCAAGGAGGAGATGGTGTCCTTAGGTATTAAGGTAGGATATGTGTGCTTGTGTTGGTGATTGGGTTCACTTGAAAGTTCCACCCATGAAGGGTGTGATTTGGTGTGGCAAGAAAAGGGATTGAACCTAAGGTTTTTGGGTCCTTATAGAGTGTTGAGGAGAATTGGTAAAGTTGCTTATGAATTGGAATTGCCTATGAGAATAGATAGAGTTTGTCCGGTCTTTCATGTATGTATGTTGAGGGGATGTGTTGGTGACCCAAGTGTTATAGGACTCTTTGAGGTTGTGGGTGTTGTAGAGGATGAGTTGACCTATGAGGAGGTCCGGTGGAGAAGTTGGATGGATATGAGTAAAGGTTGATTAGTAAAGATGTAGCGTTCGAGAGGTTTGAAGAAAATTTTGGGAAAACGTCAACGACTACTAGCTTATTTGGCAAAAAAAAATAGAGTACGTTATAAAGAAGTAATTAATCAATTGGCCATTCGAGAGACAAAAACTCATCTCCTATGGTCCAAAGATGAAAATCCTTGTAATATTCGGAGCCATTCATGAACATCACTTAATACATGATCTGTACAAGAGACAGTTGCTTCTTAACCATAAAATACACAGTAAAGCCCTCTCTCTAGGATATGGCACTTCACTGCTCGGAGAGGAATGAATTCTTCTCCAAATCATCTCTTCCTTTATTGTTGTTAAGAAAGACCCTCTTCATCATAAATGATTTGCTTGCCCCGAAATGACCTGGACCAATAGGGGAGCCTGGATACTTCATTTTTTTAGTCCAACCAAGTCAACCATAATTATTCTAATTGATAATAGTAATATGAATCCCCTTTAAAATGGATCTAATTGCACTTCACGCCCATAAGAAATCGTAGAGCCACCCATTAATAGTAATAGAACTCTGCGCAAAGTTTCCTCCCGTGAGGTCCATTAGGTGAATCATCAAGTTGGAGGTGTTTTTTGGGAACCGGAGCAGGCATGAAGAAGCGATAATCATACCTCTTTCCTCCTATTAAGCTTGAGATAACAAAACTGTCCTTTATATGGCTTCCTGTTTTAAGTTTCAGCCCTTAAGTCATTTGCATGCATTTGTGTTTATGTTGGCAAGTTCATGGTGATTTTGACACTTATGTTGAGATTTTGAAATGATGTTTACGTGCATTGTTGTATTCATGTGTTGCGCTGAACTCATCTTGATTATTTCTCCCATATATGTTTCTTTGACATTCGGGGATGAATGTTTCCAAGGGGGAGATATTGAAACGCCCCAAAAATTGCCGAAAAATGTGCCTCGAAAATGCCAATATTCGTAATTTCCTCATATCTCAAAATTCATGCGTGATATTAAAAATCTGACTTCATATTCGTGATCAGGGGGCAAAATTGAGTGATAAATGGGTATAACCCCAATTTTAGAGCAACTATAGCAAAATTTTATTTTCCAAAAATTTATGAAACCAGTGAGGGTCCGAACCCCTGGGGCGATGCGGCCAGGGCACGAAGCAGTGTTAATTTTGGGTTCCAGTTCTGTTTCGGTCCAAGGCTTTGAGGCCTTGGGTCTAAGCCTTCCTATGCATAAAAACTCCTATACTTAGTCATTTTCAACCCCATATCATTCAAGATATTCCCCAAAACTCTCTCTAACAGTTGGCCAAATATTTCACCCAAATTCAAGTGTCCCAAACTCATTCTGGATTTAAGAAATTTATTCAAGCTTCAAGTTCTCATTCAAATCTTCATCAAGGAAATCTCCAAATTTGATGTATGTGGGTTTCAACCATTAGGTCCTTTCACCCATGGTGTCCAACCTTCCTTTTTATGTAAATTGCATGTTTTCAAGTAAATTATCTATGGGTATATCATATTATGGATTATGACTATAAACTATGTTGGGGTTTCATAAAATGTTGACTGTTTATGCATATTTTGAGCTATGAATCTATGATCTGTTATGAGATTTGATGAAGGGTTTCAATATATCTTGCATGAGGGTGTTACCAAATGTTGGTGAGTTGATTTACATTAAGTTTTCTCACGTGATTTCACTCTTGAATTGCATGATTTTGAACTAGCATTACATACCCACCAAGTGTTTGATAAAATGTCCGGTTAAGGTTTCTTGAGCTATTTGATGATCTATTGCATAGCATATGAGTCAAGTGATTTTATGATGATTAAGGGAATGTATATATGCGTATTAAATTCATGTGAAGCACTTGTTATATAGCAAATAGATTGTTGGGTTCCCATGCTTGTTATGTTCTTGGGCAAATGAAAAGTTCTTTCTTGATACTTGAATGTGATAGTTTGACGAGCTATTTTCATGACTCCTACCGAAAAGATTATGTCGTAAGGTATGGATATTTTATAATGTCTATCGAAAAGGCTCATCTGTAAGGTAGAATGACTCATGGCTCCTACCAAAAAGATTATATCATAAGGTGAGGACATCTTATAACACCTACCGAAAAGGCCATGCCGTAAGATAAAATTCATGGTTTCTAACGAAAAGATTATATCGTAAGGTAGAATAATTCACGACTCCTGCCTAAAATATTATATCGTAAAGTAGGGGAAGCCTTATACTGCCTACCAAAAAGACTACGTCGTAAGATAGGGGTATTGGTAACACTCTCTGAAAGGGTTGTACCCTAAGATGAGTGGGCGGTTATGTGGCTCATCTCAAGCATGTTTGTGTAAGGTTCAAGAATACTTATATTCCACATTGAGTTTATGTTCCTTGATTATGACTAAGCATGTTTTAGTACAAGCATTGATCATGCATGGGATATTGACATATACCATCTCTTGCTTATGCTTATGATTATGCATTTTGATTATGTTACCTATCACTTGTTGCATTGCGTCCTACATACTTGATAAATTCAAACGTACTAATGCATACTCTATGCCTACGTGATATCACCATGTAGGAACCGGAGCTCCTCATAATCATCCTCCACGTGGTTAGTTTCAGCCATCTTGAAGTTAAGCTTTGGTCAGTCCTCAAGTTCGGGGACACTAGCTATGCTAATCTTGCTTATATTTTTTCTTTATGTTGAATTCTTGATTCTATGAGGGTGAGCCCGAAAAGTGTCTTGGCCCCCGCTCATTCTATGTTTATAGGTTTGTTGGACAAGTGATGTAATTATGCTTGAGCTTTGACTCTTCTCTGGTTTATGCTATAAAAGACTTCCCTTAGCCCCTTTATCCTTATTTATACTCTCTCGATGTTGTTTACTTTTCTTCCGCGACCAAGGATGTGTAATTAAAATGCTAAGAGGCTTGTTTGGGGTCCCTTTGGGTTCAATTCGTCGTGTTACATCTAGGCCCTAGGCTTAGGTCGTGACATTGTTACCTTGCACAAAATAAAATTTTAGCATAGAATGAGCATCTCTAAACCGTCCAAAAAATTTGATTTGCTGCCAATATCATAGGCATAAGTGATACATCCCTACAAATTAAATCAAATGTAGGATATAAACAAAATTTGCTTCTCCTACAACTAAAAGTTATGGAATGAATGTTAAAAGAAAAACTACATACATGCAACTATAGCTAAATTGAAGACAACAACTCATCTTGTTATAAAAATAGAAACAATGAAAACTAGAAATAGAAGGAAGAGAAAATAGAACTAAAAAAATACTGAAAAAATTCCACATAAAACACTCATGAAAGAGCTACACCAAAATAGGAATCGAGTATAATATGATTAAATCTGATGAAAGAAAAGATAGAAGGGTTTCTTGAAAGAGTTGGATCCATAGAATATCCAAATTCTAAATTATTTTGTCAAAAGCTGAAGAAGAAGACAAATGGAAAAAAGAAATAGAAAATTTAAACAAAAACGTAAAGTGAGTATACCTGAACTTGTAACTTGATAGGATGAAAAAAATTATGTATATTTTCTAGAAATTGGAAAGAGATGATCATAGTATGTTCAAATATGAGAGAATGGAAATAGGTTCAGTCAAAAAGTGGTGGCAATTTCACTTTAGCACTTGACACATTTCATTCACTAGTTTAAAAAAACAAAATATCCCAACACAAATACAAAAAGGGAATCAGCATACATATAGATACCTTTCCCTAAACCCACTCTTCTATATTAGTAGATTAGTAGAAATGGATAAGTAACAAAAATATATATATTGGAAGAAAATAATGGAAACAACAAAAAATTTACAAACAGCAACCATGATAAAATGAAACTCTTGATGTAGTGACCAAAAAGGTTCACAAATTAGCCACAATATGAGAATTATGAATAGTCTAAAATAAACAAGGAGTCAAAAAATAACAATTGTAATCTAGCACAAAATGATAAATCGATGCCCAAAATAGAACAAAAGATCACTAAGTTGGTCACAGAGGATAAAGTTTGCCCTAAAACTATAATAGTGATCAAGGAATACAAAACTAGAAATAACAGTGCCCAGAGTTTGAACCACTCTAGACAGATATGAAACATACTAAGAAAAAAAGAAAACAATTATGACAATGAAGCTAAAACAAAAGAATTACCTATTTTCCGAAGTTGGTGTCGCTAGTTCACCAATAAAGTTTGGTGGTTGGTTGGAGCTTTCCAGCATTGAGATTTACTGTCATTGTTGGAGGGTGGTCTGGGTTTTATACAATGGTTTGGTTGGCTGGTGTTTTTGGATAAAATGATTAGGAATGGTGGCATTATTGCAGTGCGACTAGGTTTCAAGCTCGCGAGAGATGTTGGTCAACAGTGACAAGGATGGTTGCGTTGTGGTTGAAAGAAGAAGGGGTTTTAAGACCGGTTTGGTGAGCAGAAAGAGGAAGTTGTTTGGTGATGCGAGCTTGGAGCTCATTGATAGCCATTGTCACCACCCAAAATCGAATCGCAACTAAGAAAGATAAAATAAAGTGGAAACAACTCATATAAAATAAGAAATCTCCCAAAACCTGGAGTCATGAATAGTAGAGCATCTAAGGTAGTACAATAGAACAGATACAACAATCTCAAATAAAATAGAAAGTCGTCTTATAATATTTGATACAAGCCTGAGATAGAAAGCAAATACAAGAACATCTCAAGGATCCACGGTGACTCGAAGTCTGAGCCTCATCGCTTAGATCTGGAGTAGATAGAGGAAAGATCCGGTAGAATGATATCAACTACCCTAGTGGGGTCCTTGTGCTCGATCTGCAAGGAGGAAACAAAGTAGGGGTGAGTACACCAAAATATACCTAGTAGGTTCAACTGACTGGGTAAGAGAAATTGATCAACTATGCAATAACGAAGATTACTAACACCTACGTCCAAAAAGGTTAGTGTATAATAGCGATACATAATTATAAGAAACAATCTCCAAGATCACTAACGACATGTTACAATAAGAGATGTGATCACAATGCATAGAACATATCAACCCACAAACTAAGTGTCTCACAACCTTGCCACCTACCCGTGGTCAAGAGATGTCACAATATTTCAATCTTGCCACCTACCCGTAGTCAAGGAATATCATAAGGTTCATCCTTGCCACCTGTTTGTGATTAAGGGATTATGAAGTATAGATCGCACCTTTGCCTCCTGTCTGGGTCAAGGGGTCGTAGTGGAGCATATTACCCTTTCCTCCTACCCAGGTCAAAGGATAGTACAAAGCAATCATGGCATAGATGCAAATCAATAATACCACCCCAGATATGCATATAGCATGTAAAATGGCTTTATAACAAAAATACTGTTACATAAATATAATATGGTCATATAATCATAAAGAATGATATCAAGTGACACAACTAATGTCCAAACTATTGACATGACTCAGAACATCCCAATTATAACAATAATCAAGAGTATCAACAACACTTGACCTTACTCATCCCAATTATCCAAGAATAAGGCAATACCAGACCTTGCCCATCTCGGATTATACATAATTCCTCATAAGTGTCTCATTAGTCCTCAATTATCACCACAATTACCCATATGGGAACAAAATGTATCGTATTATATCACAATCCCAACTTATCTCAATTCATAATATTCCACCTCAATTTATCAATAGGATCACAGTTTACTCATAATTCAGCTCGACCTGAAACATATTACCATCATTATTCCATTATATCAACACAACTACCTATGAATTAGTATAGATCTTTTCATTAACACATAGACATGATCAATAGCTCAAATCCACTCCCAAAAGATTAGCTGAATCTATCTTAGTGCTGAAACTGCACTTGAACAAGCTTTTTCAATCAACTAAAGCCGCCAAAGAATCCCCGAATTGATCAACCACTATCAACAATAGATACTACACATCAAAAGATGAAATTTGATATCCATATTGGCAAAATGGTCAAAAAATAAAGTTAAAGTTTGAAGTTCCCAAAATAAGGAAATTGACTTTAAAATCTTGTTCTACGTAAAAAAAATAGAGTTTGTAGGTGAAAATCCCACAAAATTCGAGATTAAATTGAAAGTCAAATCATCATTTGAAGTTTTGAAATCAAAGATTAAAAATCCACATCATCAACATCAACATTCCCCAGTGCCTCAAAAAGCTCCCGCTCATTGCAGGGTGAGGAGGGGTCGGATGTACGCAGCCTAACCCCCTATGTTTTAAAAAAGATTAAAAATCCACAATTTTTTATATTTAAAACCATAAAATTCAAGACAAAAAATCAAGATAAACTCATAGAAAATAGTTAAAATAGGGTTAGAATTACTTACCCAAAATAATCTTCTAAAAATTCTCTTCCGAAATTGCCTCAAAAGCTTAGGAAGCTCAAAAATGGAGTGAAAATAGTGATTTTCAAGTTTAAAACTGTCTAGGTAAAAGGTCTTCTCCAAGATCACGGACAAGCCACCGCAAAAAAAGAGGTCAAGGTCCAGCAACCCTCCGCAAATAGGGGCAAGGCCTCCGCAAATGCGGAGGTCAAAGAGCGTTACCCTCCACGAACGCATGGAGAGAGGTGTGAATGCAGAGGTCAAGGACACCGGCACCAGAAGTTGTGCACCAGCTAAGCCAAAGTCCAATTCCCTACTCAGAACGGGCCTTCAGAACTAATCTGGACACAACATTTCACAAACCAAATATGTATCCATATGAGAAAGAACGATCCGGACTCAATAGAATCATCAAAAATCAATTTTAAAGTCTCCATGACACATTTACCAATGCAACTCGATTAAACTAGTTTAACACACAAAATATCAAAACTGTCCTCAAAAACTCCAAAAATTATGACGAGACCATTTCTAGCGTTAGTTTTACCATCTGGAAATACTGTAACCGTCCGAATTTCGATCTGAGCTTCTGAAAATCGAATGTTGACCAAAGTCAAATTTTGATTTAAAAACACAACTTTGAGCCTGAAAACCTCATTTTAACTCTGAATTCAGTTTTGTAACTTCTTATAGACCAGTTTTGACATATCGGAGCTAATGGAATTGACTATTCTCCGTTTGGACACCCGAAACTCAAAATGTTACAACAACTTTTAAACAACTTAATGCCAAAAATGCAGATAGTTCAAAATAGAGCCAAAGCAACTTTTAAAAAATGCGAAAACTCATATTTTCAACTTTTAAAACTTAAAATTTCAGTTCAAATAATACAAATAGTTCAAAATAGAGTCAAAGCAACTTTAAAGGGTAAAATAGTAATTTTTATAGATAAGGCCAAAAATGACCAACCAGGTCATTACATCATTCACAACTAAATATAAAGTTCGTCCTCGAACATAAGAGAAAGAAGAGTACCTAAAGCCTCAAAAAGGCTCAAATATCTGACATGCATGTCAAATTCCAACTCCCAAATAGCCTCATCAACAAAACAGTTCCACCACTGAACCTTCACAACAGGTATATCTTCGGATCTTAACCTATAAACCTACTTGTCCAATATAACTATAGGCTCCTCTTCGAAGGACAAGTCTGGACCAAACTCAATAGAATTATAAGAGATCACATGGGACTCATCAGTAATGTATCGGCAAAGCATGAAAACATGGAAAATAGGATAAAAACAACAACCGATAATCTGGGTGGCAAGGCTAACTCATAAGCCACATCACCAAATCTCCTCAAAATCGCAAAGGTGCTAATGAATCTGGGACTAAGCTTGCCCCTCTTCTCGAATCTCAGCACACCCTTCATGGGTGAAACTTTCAGCCACACATTGTCACTAATAGAGAACTCAAGTGGCCTAACCCTTCTATCAGCATAAATATTATGGAAACTTTAAGCTGTCAAAAGTCTAGTCTAAAATAGTTCGACACTAGTAAATCAATACCTAACACCGCAGGTTGAACCTGAATCAAACCATTCGATCAGTAACCTACATCGTCGGCCTTTTAAGGCCTAAATTGGTTCCATTTGGATACTGGAATGGTAATTATTATTATATGAAAACTCTTCCAATGGTAAGTGATGATCCCACTGATGTGCTATCAAAATACAGCATATTTGATGTCTAAAACAAGGGATTTTGTGAGTTCTTAATGTGACTTATTAGGGTTTTTATGTGTTTTTGTGTTGTAATTGTAGAAAAGATAGGTAGGCATGATTTTGGAAGATATTATAGATTTTGCAAAAGTCCAGGACATACAAGTTTACCTACGAGTCATAAGGTGATCCCATAGCAAGAAACAAAGAGCAAAAATCAGAAGTCTGCTAAGTGGAGGTCAGCCTAACAAGGCCACCTACGAGTCGCAAGTCTCAATAAGACTCGTATAGGTGGACTCGTCGCAAGAAATAGAGAGCTAAAATTTTGGACTAAAAACTAAAGGCCTAGACTACAAGAAGAGCATACGAGTCGTAGCCCAAGCAACAACTCATACCAATAGGTCATAACAGTCAAGTCCAAAATACCAAGTGCCTGATACGAGACCTCGAATATGACTTGTAGGTTACCCTACGAGTTGTACCAGTGAGACATACTTGCTTCCAACTATCTTTTCTGTGTAATTTTTAGGGTTAATTTTGTACATGCTATAAATACTTTATGTTAAGGTTTATTTTGAGGGAGATTCCAAAATTGGGACTTTGAATATTCTCTCTAGAATATTTTAGGGTTTTAGTGTAGATTCTCATTTTCCATTGAAAAACTCATTTTTGGGGATTGTAAATCTTACATTGTATTCATTCTCCATCTATCAAGCTTGAGGATTGCAAGTTGTGGTGTTATCTATCTTCATTGCTTTGGGTAAAATTCTCAACTATGTTTCATATTTGCATTCTTATTGGTTTTTCCTTAGCCATGAATAGCTAAGCACCTACAACTTGGGGTTGTGCGAACCATGGATAGTTGACTTGAGATAACCTAGATTAATTGTATTTCTATGATTGGAGTTTTGCATGTATTATTAATTTTCCTTCATTTTGATTATTGTTTGGTGGTGGCCAACACCAAAACCCCGCCTACTATCATGATCCTGACCAAGGTAGTGATGAATAGGAAAAGGAAAGTAAATGACAGGATTTGATTGATGTGTTCTCATCTAATCAACTAAACCTGACCAAGGGAAGGTTAACTGGGACAATAAGTAACAGTTAGTTGGCACACCATGGTTACTAACCACGCGCCATGGTGAAATTCGACCTTCACCTTCACAAGAGGGCTGGAAGAACCTAAGTTACCACCCTGCAAGTAAATTCCTAATTATAGTTATGTTATCTAGGGTAATTGAGTCAACGAATCATGGGGAACACAATTCTCAAGTTGTCCGTAAATTTAAGTGTTTCCTCGCATAGTAGCATAGTGTTTATTTTATTTTTTTGTTTTCAAATCACAAGCCCCCTGCCCAATAGAGATTTTAGTTATCAATACTTGAAATGATGGATAGTGAATTTTTGTAGTCAAACCCTGTATTCCCTATGGATTTGAGCCTAAACTTCGGTTATGCTAATCGCTGACAGGGACCACTTTCTTATTAGAGCGTGACCATCAACAAAATTACAGCATCATTGTCGGGGAATATGGATAGGTTTTGACTTGATTTCACTATTAGTTAGTTCAAGTATTGATTGCTAGACTCTCTTTTATTTTACTTTTATCTTTGTTTTCGTTGTTGATTTGATTTGCAGGGTGCACTAGGTTGTATGCCCAACACAAGGTGCCAAGAAAATCCCTTAGCTCTGATCAATTTGGACATCTATCGACTCTTTAGAAGAATGGCTCAGGTGAATGAGGGTATCGCAGTTGAGGAAGAAATGAATGTAAATGACGATATGGGAAGAGAAGAAAATCTACCCCCGAGGGATGATAAGCCACAACTTAGGGATTTCAACGAGAACGCTTATGATTGGAACCAATCTAGTTTGAACCCTATGTCCATGGACATTACTAGCACTATAGTGTTGCCTCCATTATCGGTAGACGCTAAGTTCTTGGAGTCAAGTGGGTTACTTCAAATGCTCCAAAACTGTGGGTTGTTCATAGGGCTACCTTCTGAGGATTCCCATCATCATCTCGATAATGTTGTTTTCGTCTGCAAGAGTGTCATGGGGACACAAAATCTTTCTCTTAGTGCCATTGGTTTGCGGGTATTATCATTGTCACTAACTGGTATTGCAGTTGTGTTATTATCTGAGCTTCCTCGAGGTACAATAACAAGTTGGGCAGAGCTTCAGAGAGTGTTTCTAGAAAGATATTTCCCAAGATCAAAGAAGCTAAAGCTCAAAAATGAAATAAATAATTTTGAGCAATTGTTGAGTGACTTTATTAGTACCACATGGAAGAGATTCACCAAATGCTTGAGGATATCCCCGATCATGAGATTGTTGATGATATCTTGGTTGAGATTTTTCTATCGGGCACTTTACTAGATTAGTCAAGCTTGTGCCGTCACAATTATGGGAGGCATGTTCCTTGACAAACATTTTGCATTGATAGCCGCGAGGATGGAGCAAATGGTTAAAACCAATAAAGCATGGGGTCAAAGAGAGTGAGGTGCAATGAAGATTTCTTGTGTGGTTAACACCAACAACGAGCAAGCAAGGGTCAATGAAGAGCTCATGGAGCAACTTGCTCAGCTTCGTATGAGTATGGACTTGGTCTTGAAGCAAAACCAAGCAAGTGTCCAAGTGGTCACCCACCAACCTCCTGAGGCTCCCATATATGAAGATCCATTCTTTGATGAAGACATTTGTTTCATAAGTAATCAAGCAGCAGGTTTTCAAAACAATCCCTAAGGGTCCAACTCAGACTATTGGAGGCAAGGTTCCGGGAATCAAGTTCAAAACTAAAACTATGATGGTGCATATAGAGACAACCAGGATGGCTACTATGAAAGGGAGAGAGTGGCGGATGTCGAATGGGGAAGAAGAGATGGCTATAGGAATGGTCCTTATGTGATACCTCACAACCGTGATGCCGTGTCAAGTAACTCTAGGATTGAAGAGATGTTTGAAAAATTGTTGAAGAGAGCCGACCACTAAGATGAGACCTTAAGGGAATGAAATCGGACATTTCGAGCATTAACCAGAGGATTGAGTCTCACTCTATGGTAATTAAGCAGTTGGAACAACAATGTGGGAAAGTTTCTTCACGATTGAACCAACACCAAAAGGGCACCTTATTAAGCAACATGATTCAAAATCCTAAAATCGAAAGGCATTTTATGGTAATCACAACTCAAAGTGGTAGAAACCCAGCCGATCCACAGTAACCAAGGTTATGGATAAAAGTCACAAGAAGAGGGTAAATGAAGAGACCAAAGCACATAACACAAAAGAGCAATCAAAGAAATATAAAACCTTTCAAAGTCCCCCTCCACCTTCCCCCCAAAGGCTTGGGAGGAGAAAAGAGGAAGGTAAGTTTGAACAGTTTCTTGGCAATGCTTAAAAAGTTGTTAGTGGACATCCCTTTAGTCGAAGCTCTTGAGAGGATGTCTGGGCATGCTAAATGGATGAAAGATCTAGTCAAGAAGAAGCAAAAAGTAAGCGAAGACCTCTCCCAAACTTTTCAATGTTGTAGTGCCATCACCACAAAGTCTTTAGTGCAGAAGCGTGAAGATCTGGGTGCATTCACCATACAATGCACTGTTGGAAAACTTGCATTTGCCAAAGCACTATGTGATTTGGGATATATCATTAACTCAATGCCTCTTGTCATATTCAGGAGGCTTGGCATGGCCATCCTTGTCCCTACAAATATGCGGTTGATAATGGCAGACAGAACAGTCAAGAAGCCTGTCGGGATACTTTGTGATATGTTGGTCAAGGTATATAAATTTATATTTCTTGTAGATTTTGTTATACTTGACTGTGAGTTGATTTTGCAGTTCTTATCATCTTGGGAAGTCCTTTCTTAACCACAAGTCACGCGTTGGCTGATATGGAAAAAGGTCTGCTTACTTTCAGACTTGGTGAAGAGGCAATTGTGTTTCAAATGTGCCAACAGGATAGAAAGAGTTGTGTGTTTCGGGTTGTCATTATTATTGAGATGAGTGAGGATGATGAAGTGGAGATCCCAGTTGAGTTGAGGCTGGGAGTCGAACCTTTGGCAGCTGTGTTGATGAATTTTGATGGTGAAAGCATTCCTGGTTATGTGAAAATATAAATGCTCTTAGAGTGTCATTTGGGCCTAGAAGACAGGCCAGGTTGGAGTTAGATTTGTACAACAGGAAAACTCTACCTATGAAGCCTTCCGTAAAAGTCCCACCTGAGTGAGAGTTAAAGGCACTACCAGAGTATCTAAAATATGCATACTTGGGAGAAAACAACACCCTACCAGTCATAATTGCAGTCGATTTAACTGAGGTCCAAACAGAGGCCCTCATTTCCGTTCTCAAGTAATTCACAAAGGCCATTGGGTGGACAATTGCAGATATCATTGGTATACCCACTGGGATATGCACTCATATGATTCAACTAGTCAAGGATTATAAATCAACCATCGAACATCAGAGATAGTTGAACCCCCTAATGCAAGAGGTTGCATAGAAAGAAATCATTAAGTGGTTAGACGCAAGAGTAATCTACCGGATCGACGATAGTGAATGGGTGAGTCGAGGGAAGTACACTCCAAAGAAGGGAGGTATCACAGTTGTGCCTAATTTGAAGAATGAGTTGATTTCCATGCGACCAATCACCGGACGGAGAGCATGTATGGATTACAGAAAACTCAATGCTTCTACCGAGAAAGATTATTTTTCTATGCCCTTCATGGATCAAATGCTTGACAAACTTGCAGAAAAGGGATAGTATTGCTTCCTTGATGGATTTTCTGGGTATAATCAAATTGATATTACGCCTAAAGATCAAAAGAAGAAAACTTTCACATGCCCATATGGTACCTTTGCATTTAAGAGAATGCCTTTTGGACTATGTAATGCTCCAGCAACATTTCAAAGATGCATAATGTCTATTTTCTCGGACATGGTTAAAAGCACTATTGAGATATTCATGGATGATTATAGTGTTGTTGGCCAATCTTTTGAAGAATGCTTGCTACATATACATGATGTGTTGCAGAGGTGTGTTGAGATTCACCTGGTGCTGAATTGGGAGAAATGTCATTTTATGGTCAAAGAAGGGATCGTGCTTGGTCATAGAATTTCAGGAAAGGAAATTGAGGTGGACAAAGGAAAAATTGAAGTTATCGAGAAACTACCACTACCAATTTCCGTGAAAGGCATCAGGAGTTTTTTAGGTCACGCAGGCTTCTACCATGGCTTCATAAAAGATTTTTCCAATATCTCATAACCCTTCTGCAAGTTGTTGAAGAATGATGCCAAGTTTGTGTTGGATGATGCATGCATACAAGCCTTCAAAGAATTAAAAAGAAAATTGACTTCGGCACCCATTATTGTGACTCCATATTGGTCAAAACCCTTTGAACTAATGTGTAATGCAAGTGGGGTTATGCTAGGTGTGGTGTGGGGGCAGCGTAGGGAGAGGATTTTGCATCCTATCTACTATGCTAGCAAGGCACTTAATGTGCTTAGAAAAATTAACAATCACTGAACAAGAATTTCTTGCCTTAGTTTTTTCCTTTGAAAAATTCCGTTCATACTTGTCGGGAGCTAAGGTGAATGTGCACACAGACCATGCAACGCTCAAATATCTGATGCTAAAAAGGATGTAAAACCATGACTGATCAGACAGGTACTCCTCTTGCAAGAATTTAATTTTGATATGATTGATAGAGAGGACTCAGAAAATCAGGTAGCTGACCATCTTTCTATGTTAGAAGACGAAGCTATAGTGAAATTTGATGATGGTATTGACGTCAAAGTCTCCTTCCCAGATGAGAGGGTTTTGGCGGCCTCACATAATCTTATACCCTGATTTACAGACTATGCTAATTACTTGGTGAGTGATATAGTGCCTCCTGATTTGAATACTCATCAATGCCGCAAGTTCATGCACGATGTGAAGAAATTCTTTTGGGATGAGCCATATTTATTTCGTATTTGTGCGGACAGGATCTTCCGTAGATGTGTTCCAGAAGTGGAAATGATGAGTATTCTTGAAGCATGCCACTTATCATTGGTGGGCGACCATCACAGTGGAGCTCGAACTGCTAGGTATTACAGTGTGGCTACTATTGGCCTTCTATACATCAGGATGCCCATGATTATGTGAAGTCTTATGATAGAAGACAAAGGGAGGGTGGAGTCTCGCGAAGGCATGAACTTCCTCTCAATCCGATTTTGGGGATTGAGCTATTCGATGTTTAGGGCATCAACTTCATGGGACCATTTGTTAGCTCTCATGGTAATAAGTATATCCTAGTTGCATTCGATTATGTCTCTAAATGGGTAGAGGCCACAGCCTTACTAAACAATGAGGGAAAAAGTGTTACTGAGTTTCTTCAAAGAAACATTTTCCCTAGGTTTGGCACACCTCGAGCAATCATCAGTGATGGAGGCTCTCACTTTTACAACAGATTGTTCAAAGCTCTCCTTAAGAGGTATGGTGTAAAGCACAGGGAGGTGACCTTTTACCATCCCCAAATGAGTGGGAAAGTGGAAGCGTCAAATAGAGAAATAAAGTAAATCTTGTCTAAGACTGCGGATGTTAATCACACTGATTGGTCGAGGAAGTTGGATTATGCCCTATGGGCTTACTGCATAGCCTTCAAAACACCAATTGGAATGTCTTCATATCAATTGGTATTTGGGAAGGCTTTTCACCTGCCAGTTGAACTTTAGCACAAAGCACTATGGGCACTGAAGAAGCTAAATTTAGATTGGAATGAAGAAGCAACATCCAAGCTAATGCAGGTTAATAAACTTGATAAATTTAGGTTGTGAGCATATGAGAGCTCTGCCTTGTACAAGCAAAGAATGAAAATTCAGCATGATCACAGAATTGAGAACCGCAAATTTTCACCAGGAGACATGGTCTTGCTGTACAACTCTAGATTAAAGTGGTTTCCTGGGAAACTCAGATCCAAGTGGATGGGACCCTTCAGGGTATTATGCACTTATAGTCATGGAGCCATCGAGTTAGAAAGCAGGGATAGTAAAATCTTCAAGGTCAAGGCTAGAGGGTCAAACTATACATGGGGGATATGAAGGAAGTTAAGACAGTGGAAGAGTGGGACATTGATGAAGTATAAGTACGAAAAGCATTCTGTCGTGTCGTGACACTAAATCAGGCGCTTCCTGGGAGGCAACCTAAGGTACGCCCCTTACTTCTCTTCTTATGTCTTTACTTTGAGTACAAAGTATTCTATTTTGGTGGGGTGCGAGTAGTTATGGATTAAGGGGAAGTCTAAGTAGCCTCGAGTCCATAACTTTCCCCTGTTTTTAATCCCAATGTTTTCTTGTTATATTTCTTTTTCTTTGTGGATGTTTTATTTTCTGTTGAACCAACATGTTTAGGTAGTGTAGATAATTTGTAGATATATAGTAGTTATTATTTTTTGGCAAATATATATAAATTTTAAATGTTTTTTGAATGATTGAAAATTTGGTACCCTCAAAATTTTTGAGATTGTTGGTTATTTTTGCAGTCATACATATGATTATCTGGCAATGCTTGTTCTGATAATGAGAAGGTAAGTTGATGCTTGAAGCATGACCTGTGAGTCTATACTTGATTGTGTGTGTAATTCCGTGTGTATGGTGAGCTTATTTTACCGCATTCATATATCATGTATCGACTCAGAACTTTCCTTATTACTCTGAGACTGGTTTGGTGATGTGGTTGATTTGGAAGGGATCTTAGGCCTTTGTTCTTCTAGTGAGCCTGATTTGGAAGGGATCTTAGGCTTTGCTCTTCTCGTGAGCCCACTTTTTCCTAAATGACCTTCCAAATGTGTTAGTTAACCCCTTGTTCCAAATGTTTGAGCCTCTCATACGCTCATTTTTTCTTGATACCAAGCTTGCTTATCCTTGTTTTATGAAATACCGTGATATTGGCCTTGGTCTATCCTTGAGCATGTGAACCTTGATTGAGGTTGAAAGCCTAAGTTGAGAGTGGCTACAAATGGTGACCCTGGTTTGGGGAATAGATATTATGTATTTCACCTCAGGCTAAAAGCTTAAGTTAATAATGGCCTTTGTTGTGGTAAAGTAATTAAAATAAGGTGGTTAGTTGGGAAATAAAGAAAGAAATGAAAAGTCATGAGCTGGGTTAAGAAAAAGAAAAGAAAAGTGTCTTGGATTGAAGAGAATTGCAAAAATGAGTTCAAAAATAAGGCACGGCTGAAAAAGAGAATGAAAGCATCTGGGGAAAGCTTGAAGTAGGAGAATAAGGGTGGATTCAGTGAAAATGGTTGGGTCATGAAGGTAAAAGTGTGGGTAAACATGGTTCAAGGATAGCTTTTAGTCATTACTTGCCCAAAATGTCATACCAAAGACCCATGAGCCTATGTTATAAGCCATTAAGTCCTAAAGTGATCCAAATCCACTTTATCACCAATTGAGTATAGAGGCAAGCCTACGGTGTTAATCATTTTGCATGAATTTTATTTATGAGTGTGATAATTCTTGCTCAGTCCCTGAATTCTAAATGCTTTTTGAGTGAGTAAGAGGGACTTCTTTTCTGTGAGGGCATTTGCACTGCTTGATTAGCATATGACTAACCCAGGGATTGTGGATTGTTGATGCTCCTTAGTTTATCATAATTGGGTTTCCAGGTATATCCTTGTGTTTTTGTTTTGCTTAGTAGCTTTGCAATCTATTTTTGAAAATGAAAGTTAGGTACCTGAATTAGAGTAAATGATGTATATGCTATGGGTATAACTACTATGTATCTCTCATTGTCTGCTTAGATTGACTCGTCGCTTGAGGACAAGCAACAGTTCTAAGTTGAGGGTATTGATGTGTTGTCAAAATACAACATATTTGATGCCTAAAACAAGGGATTTTGTGAGTTATTAATACGACTTTTTATGGTTTTTATGTGTTTTTGTGTTGGTATTGCAGAAAAGGTAGGTTGGCATGATTTTGGGAGAAAATTGCAGATTTTGCTAAAGTGCAGAACATACGAGCTTACCTACAAGTCGTAGCCCAAGCTACGAGTCGTAGGGTGATCTCGTATCAAGAAACAGAGAGAAAAAATCAGAAATCTGCTAAGTGGAGGTCATCCTTACGAGGCCATCCTACAAGTCGTAGATCTCACTACGACTCTTAGGTGGACTCATACCAAGAAATGTAGAACCAAAATTTTGGACCAAAAACTGAACACCTAGACTATGAGAAGAGCATACGAGTTGTAGCCCAAGAAACGACTCGTACCAGTGGGTCGTAACAGTCAAGTACAAAATGTGAAGTGCCTGATACAAGACCCCGAATATGATTCGTACATTACCCTATGAGTCGCACCTGTGAGACGTACCAATTGCCAGCTGTCTTTTTTGTGTAATTTTTAGGGTTAAGTTTGTTAATACTATAAATACTTCTTGTTAGGATTTATTTATAGGGAGATTTTAGACTTGAGACTTTGAACATTCTCTCTAGAATATTTTAGGGTTTTAATGTAGATTCTCATTTTCCATTGGAAAACCCACTTTTCGGGATTGCAAATCTTACATTGTATTCATTCTCCATCTATCAAGCTTGAAGTTTGCAACTTATGGTGTTATCTATATTCATTACTTTGGGTAAAATTCTCACCTATGTTTTGTAGCATTCTTGTTGGTTTTGCCTTATCCATGAGTAGCTAAGCACCCACAACTTGGAGTTGTGGGAACCATGGATAGTTGACTTGAGATAGCCTAGATTATTTGCATTTCTATGATTAGGGTTTTGCATGTATTGTTTATTTCCTTTCATTTTGATTGTTGTTTGGTGGTAGCCAACACCAAACCCCACCTACTATCACGATCCTGACCAAGGTAGTGATGAATAGGAAAAGGGAAGTAAATGACAGGATTCGGTTAATGTGTTCTCATCTAATCAACCAAACCTGACCAAGGGGAGGTTGACTGGGATAATGGGTAACGGTTAGTTGGCACACCATGGTTATCGACCACACGCCATGGTGAAATTCACCTTCACCTTCACAAGAGGGCTGAAAGAACCTAAGTTACCATCCTGCATGTGAATTCCTAATTATAGTTATGTTGTCGAGGGTAATTGAGTAAACGAACTATGTGAAACACAATTCTCAAGTTGTCCCTAAATTTAAGTATTTCCTCTAATAGTAGCATAGTGTTTATTTTATTTTTTTGTTTTCAAATTGAAACCCCCCCCCCTCATTTAGATATTTTAGTTATCAATGCTTGAAATGATTGATAGTGAATTCTTGTAGTCAAGCCCTGTATTACCTGTGGATTCGACCCTAACCTTCGGTTAGGTTAATTGATGACAGTGACCACTTTTTATTAGAGCGTGACCATCAACACCCACCGGGCCCCAAAATAAATCACGCAGGCCCTAAGCATGTCCTCACACACTTGAATAGTGCGCTCGGACTGACTTTCAGTTTGAGTGTGAAAAGCTGAACTCAAATCCACTCTAGTATCCAAACCATGTTGTAGAGCCCGCCAAAAGTGGGAAGAGAGCACAAACCATCTATCTAACACTATAGACTCTGGCATCCCATGCAATCTAATAATATCCCAATATACAATCCAGCCAACTGTTGCTCACAATTGCTAGTCTTTACTGGTAATAAGTAAGCTGAATTGGTCAACCGATCAATAACTACCCAAACTAAATCAAACTTTGCCAAGGACATGGAAAAACCTAACATAAAATTCATAGTCATTCTCTCTCACTTCTACTCAGGAATAGGAATCCTTTCCATCGATCCACCGGCCTTAGTACTCATACTTGATTTATTAGCAATTCAAACACTTGGCCATGAACTCAGCTATGTCCCTTCTCATAACAAATCAACAATAATGTTATTTTAGATCATCGTACATCTTCGCCATACTCGAATGGATTGAATATCTAGAATAATGGGCCTTCTCTAATATCAATCTTACCCAATCTCGAACCTTAGGCACACAAACTCTACTATTTATCCTCAGAACACTATCAGAATCAATTATAACCGCCTTGGCTTCACCTCTCAATACTTTGTCATGAATCATGCACAACCTGGGGTCTTCAAACTGATGAACACATATATGATCAAACAAGGAAGATCTAGCCTCAACAAAAGCCAAAATACTCAGGGGAGGAGAAATATCCAAATGAACAATTTGTCTAGCAAGTGATTGAACCTCCGAAGCTAAGGGCCTCTCCTTAGCTCTCAAAAATGCCAAACTCCCCATGCTAGTAGCCATCTAGCTCAAAGCATCTACCATTACATTAGCCTACCCAAGGTGATATACGATGGAGATATCATAGTCCTTAAGAAAATTCAACCACCTATGCTGTCTCATATCCAGATAAGGCTAAGAAAAGATTTATCTGAGACTCTAGTGATCGGTAAATATCTCAAATTGTACCCCATAAAGATAATGTTGCACAACTTCAACACGAATACAACTGCAGCCAACTCCTATTCATGGATAGGGTAGTTTCTCTCATGAACCTTTAGCGGTCTAGATGCATAGGCTATCACCATGCCCCTCTACATATATACACCATCCAAACCCATACCAGAAGCATCATAATACACTACAAATGGAACTCCCTCCTCGAGTAAAGCAAGAACGGCTGCTGAAGTCAATAAATCCTTGAGCTTTTAAAAGCTCATCTCATAATCAAAGACTTTCCTTAACCTTGTTTCTTTTATTTATATCTCTTGTTGTTGTTTACTATGCTTCTACGACCAAGGATGTGTGAGTGATATGCCAAGAGGCCTATTTGGGTCCTTTCAGGTTCCCTTTTGCTGTGTCACCTCGAGGCCCTACGCTTGGCTCATGACACTTGAGTAGAGTTTCCATGGGAAGTGTCGCTCACATTAATGATAGCAATAAGATGTGGCTAGAGAAGTTCAACGATTAGCTAGGTTGGGTGTTAGGTTGAGTGAAGTTGAAAATGGAAGTGTGGAGGTTATGGATGGTCCTAAATCTTCTTTGATTGAAAAAGTCAAGTCTAACCAAGACCTTGATCCCGCCTTGCTAGAATTGAAAGCTTTGGTGAAGGATGATAAAGTGGAGGTTTTCTCCTAAGGGGGAGATGGTGCCCTTAGGTACCAAGGTAGGTATGTGTGCCTAATGTTGATGACTTGAGGGAGTTAATTTTGAAAGAGGCCCATAATTCATCCTATTCTATTCACCTCGATTCCATTAAAATATATAGTGACTTGAGGAAGATTTGTTTGTAGGGTGGTATGAAGAGGGAAACTGCCAAGTTTGTAGCCAATTATCACAATTACCAACAAATGAAAGTCGAACATCAAAGGACGGGTGGCCTAGCCCAAGACATAGAAATTCCTACTTGGAAGTGGGAAGAGGTTAACATGGATTTTGTGATTGGGCTGCCAAAGACTAGGAAGAACTTTGATTCTATTGGGGTTGTTATTGATAGGATGACAAAGTCGGATCACTTTCTACCGGTTAAAACAACGCATGGTGCCTAAGATTATGCCAACCTATATATTCATGAGTTGGTTAGGTTATATGGAGTACCATTGTCTATCATTTCAGATCATGGTGCTCAATTCACTTCTCATTTTGGAAGATCATTCCAAAAAGGTCTTGGTACCAAAGTCAAGCTTAGCATGGTTTTTCATCCTCAAACGGATGGTCAAGCCGAAAGGACAATCCAAACTCTTGAATACATGCCTAGGGCTTGTGTCTTGGAGTTCAAAAGTAGTTGGTATGAACATCTTCCACTCATTGAGTTTGCTTATAACAATAGCTACCACTCTAGTATTGGAATGGCGCCCTTTGACGCTTTATATGGTAGGCATTGTAGACCCCTGATTGGGTGGTTTGATGTGGGGGGAAATAGTTTTGTTAGGTCTGAATTTGATTATGGAAGCTTTGGGAAAGATGAGGTTGATAAGGGAGATATTGAAGACGGCTCAAAGTAGGCAAAAGTCCTACTCCGATGTAAGAATGAGAGACCTTGAGTTTAATGTTGATGATTGGGTATACTTGAAAGCCTCACCCATGAAGGGAGTGGTCCAGTTTGGCAAGAAAGGGAAATTGATCCCAAGGTTAGTGAGACCCTAGAGAATATTGAGGATAATTGGCAAGGTTGCATATGAATTAGAGTTGCCTACGAATATGAGTATGGTTCATCCGGTCTTCCATGTGTCTATGTTGAGGAAGTGTGTAGGTGACCCAAGGGCTATAGTGTCCTTAAAGTGTGTGGGTATTGTTGAGGGATAACTTGACCTATGAGGAGGTCTCAATGGAAATATTGGATAGGCAAGTGAAAAGATTGAGGAACAAAGATGTGGCATCCGTCAAAGTCCTTTGGAGGAATCATCAAGTTGAAAGTGCCACTTGGGAAGCCAAAGCAGATATGAAAAAGTGATATCCTTACCATTTTCTTTGTACTCAAGCTGAAGGTAATAATTTAAGTCCTATATATGATTCCATGTCTTAAGTTTCAGCCCTTATGTCATTTTGCATGTATACATGTTCATGGTGAAAAGTTTTGATGAATGCATATGTGTGAAACTTTTTAAGAATGATGTTTAAGTGCATTTGTTGCATTCATGTCGGGTTGTAAGTTTCATGATTACTTCTTTTACGTATGTTTCTTTCACATTTGAGGATGAATGTTCCCAAGAGGGAGATATTGTAACACCCCTCATGTGCTTTGAAATGCTCCACAAGCGTATTACTCGAATATCTCAAAACCTATGCATGATTTCGAAAATCTGACTTCATATTCTTGTTCAGAGGGAAAATTGTAGGAAAAGGGTGGCCCTCGATTTTTAGAAACCCCATAGCCAAAAATAATTTTTGCGATGGGGAGCTGAAATAGTGGCCATTCCGACAGACCCTCGTCGCTCCCTGGGTGCAGCTCAGTGCAATTTTGTCCTTATTTTTCCTATTTCATTAAAGGGCATTTGGGTAATAACCCAATGCCAATTCAAAAGTGAGACCCTCCTTCTTTGGCCATATTTCTACTCTAGAACTCACAAAACCCTCTCAAAACCTCTCCAAAACATCATCAAATTCCCCATTCAAATTTAAGGATTTTAAGAGCAAGTGTTTGGAATTCAAGAATCCAATAGCAACCTCAATTCTTCCTCAACTCAATTTCAACAAATTTCAGAGTTTGAGGTATATGGGTTTCATTCATGGGTTCTTTTTACCCATGAAGCCAAACCTTCCCTCTTTTTCAAATTTCTTGATTTTAATGTTGGATATTTTATGGGTAAACTCTATTATGCATTATAAACATGATCTGAGATTGGATTCTTTAAGTATACATGAATATCTATTAAAGCTATTTACATGAGTTGATTTATGCTTATTGAGGCTATACATGACATGAATTATAAAGCTACCAATGAATGGTGAATTTCTAAGATAGATTTCATGACACCCACATGAGGGTTTTACTACCATATTGGTGGGTTGATTTAAATGACTTCAAATTAAATCATTTTACTCCTTCTTGTCCTATACTCCTAAATTGCATAATTTTGAGCATGTGTGTGCATACCTACTACGTTGATTAAGTTTCATGACTATGATTCTTATGTTGATAAAGGACTATTATATGAATTGCAAGACAAGTATTTCTATGGTGATTTATGAGCTCCCAAGCATGTATTAAACTCATGAAAAGGTTACATGATCTACAAGTAAATTGTTGAGCTCTTATTCTATGTTTTGTTCTCATGAGAGTTGTGAAGCCTACTAGAAGGGGTCATGAACTATGTTGCATGTCTCACCCTCTAGTACAAGGCAGATATCTACATGAAGAGGTCATGAATCATGTTGTATGCCTCACCCTCAAGTACGACTTATTAATATGCATCACCTAATGTCTACATGAAGAGGTCATGAACCATGTTGTATGCCTCACCCTCATGTTCGACTTAATATCGTGTACTATCCACTACCTACTAGAAGGGGTCATGATCCATGCTATATTCCTCACCCTCTAGTACATGGTATTTGGATGAGCTATTCATGTCACTTCATTGTGTGGAACAAGTTACGCAAGTATGACTGTTCTCAAGTGTCACGCCCCAACCTATGGTCGTGACAAGTGCCCGATAGGGGCACTTAGACATATACTAATCCAAATTTTCCAATTTATCCGACCTGGGAACCTGCCGGAATTTCGGCAGAATTTCCTCTGTTTTATTAACTAACCTCATCTGCAAATAAAACTCAGCAACATCCCAGACAACAATACAAATACATATATCTTTATACATATACATAAATGCGGGCC
>JAABOM020018135.1:0-18741 GCA_011800125.2 Solanum clarkiae
ATGGTTCCCACAACCCCAAGTTGTGGGTGTTTAGCTACTCATGGCTAAGATAAAACACATAAAAATGCACATAATAGTCATAGTTGAGAGTTTCACCAATAACAATGGAGAAGATAAGCACCACAAGCTGCAAACCCATGATCTTGATTGATCAACAATGAGTACAAAGCAAGATTTGCAATCCGTAAAATGGTACCCATAGGTACGAGTCTTTACTCGAGCCATGACTCGTATGTTAGTCTCGTAGTCTTGGCCTCCAGTTTTAGGTCCTACATTTTGGCTCTTTGATTCTTGATATGAGTCTACCTACACGAGTCGTAGTGTGTCTTACGACTCGTAGGTACGGCTTGTAGGGGTGACCTTCACTTGGTAGATTTTTGATTTTCAGTCTCTGATTGTTGCTATGACACAACCTACGACTCGTAGCGTGAGCTACGACACATAGGAGGGCTCGTATGGCCTATGGTTCAACAAAATCTGTAACTTTTCTTCAAATCATGCCAATCTAACTTTTCTGCAAGATTAACACAGAAACACATCAAATCACTAAAAGGTCACTTTAAGAACTCACAAAATCTCTTGTTTTAGGCATCAAATGTGTAATAATTTGACATCACATCATACATTCCAAAAACATAGGCCCCAGCTCCACGAATACGGAGGTCAAATGTCATCACACTCCACGAATGCGGAGAAGTAACCTAATTGCATAAGAAATTAGCAAAATTAGCAACTCTTCAGCACAAGTCAATCACGAATAGGACAATCAAGATTCCTTCAAAACCCATCAACACAAACCAAAATGAAACCCTACCAGAATCCAGTGTTCTGAACTCAATGAAACCATAAGAATTTGAATTCGAAATCTTTTTGGCACAGAACACAAGAAAGATCATTTAAACTAGTTTCGAACTCAAAAACTCAAAATCTTATCGGAAAATCTAACAACTACAATAAAACCAATTCTAGCATTAGTTTCACCATCTGGAATCACTAGAACTGATGGAAATTCGGTCCGAGCCTTCAAACTCCGAATGTTGACTAAGGTCAAACTTATGATCCATAATGAACTAAAAATGTAACTTTGGGCCTAAAATCTCCATTTTAACATCAAATTTTGTTTATAAGTTATTCGAGATCAGATTCGGCATTCTAGAGTTGATAGAATCAATAGAATTGCAATCGAACACTCAAAACTCAAAATTTCCTACATTAAGCCTTTTAAAACTCTTTCTTTAGAAAAACTCCAACTTTTTAGAAGATTTTCAAAATTCGACTTTTAGACTTGACCAAAAATGACTCAAGGCGACTTTTGGAAAGGGTAAAATGTTAATTTGGTCAGAAAGGCCAAAAATGACTTCGAGGTCATTACCTCATCCACTACTAAAAACAATGTTCAGCCTCGAACATGTGATAAGGGACATACCTAAAGGCTCGAATAACAGAGGTAGCAGGCGCGCATATCTGACTCTATCTCCCATGTAGCTTGACTCTTGGCTAAATGGCTCCACTGGACCTTCATAGAGGCAGTCTCCTTGGTTCTCAACTTTCTTACCTGCCTATCCAGAATGGCCACCGATTACTCCTCATAAGTCAAATCAGGGCTCAACTCAACTAAATCGATGGAAATCACATAAGACTCATCGAAAATACAACGTCGTAGCATAGAAACATGGAACACAGGGTGGACTGAAGATTGGTTGGGTGGCAAAGAAAGTATATAAGCCACCCCTCCCTCTTTGTCTAGAATTTCAAAAGGACCAATAAACCTCGGACTGAGCTTCCCTTACTTCCTGAATCTCATGACACCTTTCAAGGGTGAGACCTTCAACCGAACCGTGTCACCAACAATGAACTCCAATAGTCAAATCCGCCTAGTCACTTAGCTCTTTTGGTGACTCTAGGCTATAACTAATTTACTTTTAATCAACCGCACTCGCTTTAGGTCGTCTCTCAACATATCAACACCCATGAACTCCATCACTACCATTTAAAACCATCAGATGAGAGATCTACATCTCCAGCCATATAAGGCCTAAAAAGGAGTTATTTGAATGATGGAATGATAATTGTTGTTGTACCCAAACTCTACCAAGGCCAAGTGCCGATCCCGTCTAGCACTAAAATCAATAACATAGGATCGAAGCATATCCCCTAGCACCTGAATAGTCCTCTCGGACTGGCCATCGGTCTAGGGGTGAAAAGTTGTATTCAAATCCAAATGGATACCTAGCCCATAATGCAAAGCCCTCTAAAAGTGTAAAGTGAACAGTGACCCTTGATCTGACATAATCTAACTTATATAAAGTTGGGCCAGTCTTTTAGCTATATACTTCACTTTGATCGAAATGAAGTGGGAAGACTTGGTCAACCGATGTACCTCTACCCAAATAGAGTCAAAACCCCCCCAACAGTACGAGGTAAGCCAACAACGAAGTCCATAAGGGAACGGGCATCCTCTAAAGATCTCCACCTGGAGTCAATTGCTTATACTTGACCTACTGGCACGCCAAGCACCTGGCTACAAATTCCGATATGTCTCTTTTCATGTCGCACCACCAATAATGCTGACTCAGATCATGATACATCTTTGCTACCTCCATATAGATGGAATATCTAGTATAATAAGCCTCCTCAAGTATCAATCTGTTCAAATCACCTACCTTAGGCACACTTACAGGACTCCCAATCCTCAAAACATCCTCAGAATCAAGCTTGACTTCCTTAGCCTCCCCTCTAATCACCTTATCGCGAATCTAACATAGCTTCTCATCCTCAAACTACCTCGTATGAATTTGATCCATCTCGGATGAGTGAGCCTTAATAGATACAAGCACTCCACCCTGATCTAAAATTTGTAATCTCACTAACCCATTGGCCAATTTCTAAAAATCTCTAGTGAGGGTTGCTCCTTAACCCGAATAGCTGCAAGACTCCCAATACTAAAAGCCTTTCTACTCAGAGCATCCACCTCAACATTGGCCTTCCCTAGGTAATATAAGATAGTCACATCATAACCTCTAGAAGCTTAATCCACCTCTTATGTCTCAAGTTCAGGTCTATCTCACTGAATATGTATTATAGGCTACGATGATCGGTGAATATGTCACAATGAACCGCATAAAGATAGTGTCTCCACAACTTCAATACAAATATAACCGCCACCAAATCTTAAGTCATGGGTAGGATAGTTCTTCACATGAGCCTTCAACTATCTAGAAGCATAAGCTAACACCTTTCCTTTTTGCATCAAGGCTCTACCTAAACCAACCCCAGATAAATCAAAATAAAGTGTGAGATCAACACTATCCTCTAGCAATGTCAAAATAGAAGTTGTAGTTAATAAATATTTGAGCCTTTGGAAGCTCTCCTCATACTCATCCAACCACAAGAATGGAGCATTCCTTTGAGAGAGCCTAGTCAATGGGGTTGCTATAGAAGAAAAGCCTAAACAAATCGCCTGTAGCAACAAGCTAGGCCCATAAAACTACAAATCTCAATGGTTGAAGTAGGTCCAGTCCATCCCTGAACTGCCTCAATCTTTGTTGGATTAACCTGAATACACTCTTTAGACATAATATGACCCAAGACTGCTACTAAACTCAGCTAGAACTTGCACTTGGAGAACTTGGCATACAATCTCTCCTCTCTAAGCCACTGAAGTACAATCCTCAAGTGTTGTCCATGATCCTCCTCAATCTTGGAGTAGACCAATATATCATCGATGAAGACAATAACAAAGGAATCCAAATATGGCTAAAGTACACTATTCATCAACTCCATAAATGCGGCCAGGGAATTAGTCAGTCCAAAAGACATCATAAGGAATTTGTAGTGCCCACACCTCATCCGAAAAGCTAACTTTGGAATATCAGAATCCCTGATCCTCAGCTGACAATATCCAAATTTGAAATCAATCTTGGAAAACACTCCTGCTTCCTGAAGCTAGTCAAATAGATCATCAATCCTAGGAATGGATATTTGTCTCGACTGTCACTTTGTTCAACTGCTTATCATCAATACATATCCACATAGAGCCATCTTTATTCTTTATAAACAAATAGGGGTACCCTATGGATAACACACTAGGGTGTATGAACCCCTTACTCAAGATATCTTGGACCTTCTCCTTTAGCTCCTTCAACTCAGCCGGAGGCATATGGTAGAGAGGAATAGATATGGGCTTGGCGCCGGATAAAGATCAATGGCAAAGTCAATGTCCCAATCAGGAGAGACTCTAGAAGCTCTAAAGGTAACACATCAACAAACTCTTGAACACTAAGAATAGACGTTATCGTTGGTGGCTCAACACCGAATCACGACTACAATCCAAATATGCAAGACAACCCCGCTCTACTAACTTTTGTGTTGGAATATAAGATATAACTTTGTTAGGATAGGATCCACTTGAAACCTACCATAAAATACCCGACCTACCCGAAATAGCCTAACAATCAAGAATAGCCTAATAAGGAGAAGGCCAGTGCATCCCCAATGTAACATCACAATTAATCATATCAAGAATAATCATATCAACCCAAGTCTTATAGCCTGATGAGGTCACAAGACAGGATCCGTACACCTGATTCACTACTAAGGGTTCACCTACTAGGGTCGAACATGAATAGGCACATACATAGTATTGCATGGCAAGTCAAATCCCAAGGAGAAGTATGTAGACATAAAGGAATAAGTGGAGAAAGGATCATATAACACAGATGCAGGGCAATGGAAAATCAGTGCAATACTTGTAATCACAACATCAGAGGCCTCAACCTCGGGTCTACCTAGAAAAACATAACAATGGATACCTTGACCTCCACTTGTAGAAATTTTCCCTCTACTGCTAGAATAAGTAGAAGTATCAAATGCGCCTCTACCACCAGTACGTCCATCTTTATCAGTCTAACCTCTACCATGGCCCCTAGTCAATAGGGTTGAACCTCTAGTTATGGTGCCAAATCTCTAATCGATAGTGCAAAGTAAGAACAGCAGGGCTAAGAATGAGTCTGCATAGGGAACTATCGGATCATATGATCAGGAGATCCACACCAATAGAAATATCTAGGGGTGGACCACTACTGTGAAAGAGCAGGAGGGATTTTATAGCCTCCTTGGCCCGTAGACCTCTGTTGGGAGCCAGATGGACCCTGACCTGAATTGTATGAATCACAAAGACCTCTTTCTCTCTCTGAAATTGGTAAGGGTGCATAGACCCCTGAGGCTAAAAAGAACCTCCTTCTCTGGTCATAAATTTACCTCCTAATGAGGCACTTGAGTACTATCCTAATGTACGAACCCTTTTTAGGTTCCCATACTCCACTCTCTGTATCAACACTGCCTCTTTGGCGGCACTAATAACTAACTAAGACAAAGCTCCATATCTAGCTACCCAAAACAATGACTGTCTCATAGAATAAGTTAACCCTCTCACAAATTGATGAACTCTCTCCATCTTGTTACGAATAATGGTCTTAACATGATGGACCAATTGACAAAAGTGAACCTCATACTATGTAATGGTCATGGTACCCTGCCTCAAACTCTCAAACCTCATATAGCTTTCCTCACTAACACTCCAAGGAATAAATCGATCATACCAAGCATTAGAAAATCTCTCCCAAGTCATTTGAGGATACCCAACTAAGAGGGATCCTGAATAAGTCCTCCACCACTCCCTAGCTGGCCCATAGAGCTGGAGAGCAACATACCACACGCCATGAGTCTCGGCCAACCCCACGACATCAAGCAACTCTCTACAAGTGGTCAAACACTCGTGTACATCCTCAGTTTACCCACCCTGAAATTAAGGTGGGTTCATCTTTCTAAACCTCTCGTACCTACGCTGCTGATCATCAGTAAGGCCAGCTACTTGTGGAATTGCAATAATTAGTGATACTAGTGGTTGTTGCACCTAAACCTAGGCCTCAGGGACTGCTGCTAATCTTGGGGCTATAACCTAACCTAAGTCTATGAAGTACCAGATGTATTTGTGGGGCTACCTGCCTATCCAAAAGTCTCAAGTACACCCAAAACTCTCAATAGTGTATCCTGGAGTAGTGGTATTGCAACAAACTCATGAGGAACCTGCTCCTATCAAGGATCCACAGCTGGTTTCGAGGAGATATCCTGCTCATAATCTCTTGCTGATGCAACTCCTTGGCCCTGGCCTCTAGCTCGTCCTCTAGCACAGCCCCTACCCCTAGTTAGGGTCTTAATAGAAACATCAGGGGATATATTCCCTAATCTTGTAAAGCAATAGCTCTAGCCATTTCCATCTAGCAAAAGGACACAACCACTCAATACTTAAACAAAACCCACACATGAATTGATTAGGATGAAGTAAAAGAAAATTTCCTAACAGTCCCTGTAGCCTCTCAAGGATAAGTAACAGATATCTCCTCACTGAACCTTAAGAATCTACTCGACTGGACTAGTACACATATGAGACTTATGAACCTAGGGCTCTGATACAAAATTGTCATGACCCAAAATTCGAGTCTGATGGCACTCACCTTACCCACTAAGTCGAGTCATCCCAAAATCCTAAACAACTAAACTAAATGATAAAAACGGAAGATAAATAGTTTGAATAAGAGAGATAGGCATAGGAAGCTATAATCTTCCCAGAACTGGTTTCAAATATACAAGCCTCTAAATACAGAATGCTCAAATAAAATAAATGTCTCAATATCTAGTTCTCAAATAGAACAAAAAATAAAAGGGTAAAAATCTCTGAAAGGCTACCGAAAGGACAAGTAACTACCTCTCGATAAATCCAAAGCTCCATCATGTATACCAGAAGCTAGCAAGGAGGACCAAGCTCACAACCTACAAAAATGTAGCAAGGGATCAGTACCAAATAATAGGGTACAAAGAAAATGGAACTAACGTAGTGTAAAGGAATGAAGAATACAAGTAAATCCTTAACTCTCAACCACATACCACCAAAAAACAAAGCTTCATTCAGAAAAGTCCCAACATAGTATATATAGACAATATAAATGAATCACGATGATAAAATATAGATTCATCATATAGCATCACATCTTAGAATATCCAACGGGTGTACAAATCACAAGGTACGATAGACATCCAGTCACATAAGCCATACACATGATGATATTAAAATAGAAATGATAAGAGATGAAGTGAATATCGTGAGATGTAACAATGTGATGCAATGTCCAAAAATCTTGATACATATTTGTCCAACAATATGCATCCATTGATAACCTCATATCAGAACTCATGGGGGAAACACATGAACAATGTATCTGCAGAAATCATTTTTCTTTAGCATTTACTTTCATATCTAGCCAGAACCATTTTTCGGTTTTTGCTTTTCTTTTTTTTCTCTAGCCGGAATCATTTCCCTTTGGCTTTTCGTTTCTTTTCTTTTCTTTTTCTCTGGCCGAAATTATTTTCCTTCAGCTTTTAATCATCAATAAATCATCAAGCAAGCACATAATAATGGCAAAATAATAATGTTCATGGAAATAGAATATGCAAGACGTCTATATGGATCATATATTTCAATAATAGAAATCGAGAAATTCTCAAATGCACAAGTATTCAGAATATGCTATCAACCTTATTAAAACCTTAAGATCAACAACAAATAGTGTACAATTCCCCCAATCAAGGCTCAAGTATAAGAATTCACAACACCCATAAGTGCTCAAACCAAAACTCAACAATCAAAGCCTACAATAGTACAAATCTAACCCCAATTTGTATCCTTGAATCGCTCAAACTCCACCATTAAAATGCCAAAACTGTAAGTTAAAAAAACACAAATTAATTAATTAAAATCAACTAAATAAGTTAGAAAACAATTACCCAATCGATTTTCCTTGAAAAGCCTTGAAGAATCTCTTGAAAAAGAAGTTTGGCGTGTTGAAAATAGTGAAATAAAATAAAATTCATCATTTTAAACAAGCTACTATTTTAGGTATTTAATGTACTTTGAGAACACAGAGACTCAGGGGTCTCAACACTACACGAACATAGGCTATTCATCCACGAACTCGGACTCAAAAACTCATCATATTCTCCAAAGCTCTAAAAGTCACAACGATAGCCATTTCTAGCATTAGTTTCACCATCCGGAACCAATGAAACTGATGGAATTTTGATCATACCTTCCAAACTCTGAATGTTGACCAAAGTAAAACTTATGATGTAAATGAACTAAAAATGTAACTTTGGTCCTAAAATCTCCGTTTTAACTCCAAATTCAGCTCTGCAAGTTTTCTTATGACTAGATTCCACATTTCAGAGCTGATGCAATTGACAGAATTGCAACTTAATACTTAAAACTCAAAATGACTCCAAAACTCAAAATTTTCAACTTTAAGTCTTTTCAAACTCTTTCTTTAGCGGAACTCTAACTTTTTACAAAATTTTCAAAATCTAACTTTTAGACTTGACCAAAAATGACTCAAGGCAACATTCAAGAAGGGAAAAATAGTAATTTTCTTAAAAATATCCAAAATGACCTTTGAAGTCATTATAAAAATATAGATGATCATTAGCAGTCTAATTACCCAACTAAAATTCAGGGTCAATCCCACTGGGAATAGGTTGAAATAACTCTATTAATTATTCTATTTAAGTCATAGGTTCTATTTGTAGAAAATAAAGAATACAAAAAATTAAGAATGAGGGTTTTGTACTAGGTGAGATCCTAACTATGGTTATGAATACAAAATTAATGAACTAGCGCTTAGAAAGTATGATAAAAGAAACTAGGGTTATGGTTTCCATGACATCTAACTAAGTAAAAATTTAACATTGGTGATATTGCTCATTGTGTTGCATTCAAAATCTAGCAAGTTATGTAATCTCTAGTTCAGCTCTCAGTCCTTCCTAGATGTCTTTCATTCATCAGCTCTCAGTCTCAAAATGAGTGCATACTAACCCTTGCTCATTGGTCTTAGATTTACTATCCCCTCTCGAGCTAAAGTACCATAGATTACAAACTCACTATAGATTAAGTATACTTTTCCCTCTCGGGATTGCGACTCAAACTAAGGTTAAATGTATCTATCGACCAATATAATCTCCTTTTCCTATTTGTTATTTTCCTCTTGCAAATAACAAATACGGACAAGTTCTTAATGCATGTACTCATCAAGAAAAACTTTTAGATGAAGGAAATCAAAATACATGCAAGATAAGTACCAAATAAAATTTTATGTTTACCTACTTTGTTATAATGTCATCGTTCCCACAAAAAGCTAGTTGTGGGTTTAATTAATTGAACATGCAAGAATTGAAACACATATCATGATATAAATTCATATTTAAATCACTTACAAGGAATAATAAAGCAGTTCTTGAATAATACGAACAAACAGAGAACAATAACTAAATTCAATCTTCAAACGATTATCAAACTCGCAACGAGATGTAGTGTTCTTTTGCAAACTGCCCATGTGTGTTCTTGAGGGAAAACTCAATGAAAATAAAGAGTTTCGTAAATTCCTTGCAATAAAAATAATTAAAGGAGCTATTTATACTAAGTAAAACCTAATCCTAAAAAGTGTAAAACAAACTAATCCTAAAGGGACTAGGATTGTCCAATTGCATCCTTTTCATGAATCTTACCATGTATTATGGTGTTTTTCACATCCAAATTATGCCTCTCATGATGTAGTCCTTGATCTTAAAGTTATCCATGAAGTTTTATCTTCCACGAACACCTTCATGAATCGTGGCAGGCACCACTAATTGTGAAAGGTGTCGTGGTGTCTTGCCTTTAAGTTGCACATAGTCCAGCCTTCTTAGTGCCTTTCACGAGCACCTTTATGGCTGATAGAGTGCACCACGGTCCGTAAAAGCTCACGTAGTGAGGCCCTTTATCAAATACACGGGTATCTTCAACCAAGCTCCTTCATGACATGCTCTTTTACGGAAGGTGTCCTCCGTCCAGCGGACCACGAGCCGTCAATGGTCGCATGATGTGTTTTCTTGGTCCAGGACTATTTTTCTTTACTTCCAATGCCAGTACATGTAGTTATGTTCATAACCATCTCCTACATGTGCGATTCCAGTCTGGTCGTTTGCGAATCTACTCAACTTTAACTCAAACGGCTACTTGGTTATGCAAAGTTTCATCTCTTTGGCCTTCACAAGCTTGTCTAAACTTCACATTGTTGTTTTTAAGGATCGTATGGCATGTTTAAATTGCATATGAATGAATTTATTCAAGATCCTTTTAAATATCCATACGAATCATCCCATCATCCGCTAAATCCATGAAACCTTAGTTTTCCTGCAAATGAATATAAATCGCATATCAAACAAACAAAATGTGCTTAAGAATTCACAATAATCCTATGTTTTGAACATAGTATAAGTCATATTTTCATGACATATCAAACATCCTCAACTTGGAGTCATTTTTTATCCTCAAGCAATAAAAAACAAATGATGCACATAAACAAGTATCTAATAGAAAGCATATTGCAACCCTGTAACTATCCAACACATGCCCAAATGTCACTCACAATGCACTAGCACCCCAACCAACTCACAATGATCAATTTAAGCGTAATAGCATACACAGTTGGCCAATTACATCAAGAAAAAAGATGAACTAGTTAGTTTTGCAACTAAATAGTGCAAAGATAATCCGCTCACTATAATGAAGTCTCACACATAGTATATAAATTCAAAGCAGAGACTAGGATGTAAATACTCACACTTACAAAATACATTCAACCAATGCACAAGTACAAACCATATGCTTGCCCTTATTTTTACCACCTAGACTCTTGAACAATCTTTTTTGGATCACATTAGGACTTTTGTTGTTTGTATCGTAGGTTTGGATTCAGGTGAGGTACATTTAGGATTGAAGCAACTATTTTGCCTCTCCAAGATGCTACTTTGTCTTAGCTATCTATTTTCAGCCCCCTCCCCTCCCCCCACAACCAAATTCTTATTGTCCCAATCTTCCCACTTTCTTTGCTCTTGGGCATGATTTCCATTTTCATTCATTCTTTTTTTTTTCTTTTCTTTTTCACTCTTTTGTTTTACTCATGATGACACCTCAAGCTTTTCTTTTCCTCTAATCACTTAACTCTTTTCAAATATTAGCTTTTTTGCATTTCCTACAATAGCCACCCTCAACTTAGGCATTTGGCCTGAGTTGAGATGCATAATGTCTTTTAAAGGACTAGGGCCAGCATAAGCCACCCTCAACTTTAGCTTTTGGCTAGACAGTATGATAAAAGTGACTAGGGTTGTGGTCCTCATGAGATCTAACTAAGTTAGCATTTAACATTGATGATATTGTTTGTTGTGTTTTATGCAAAACCTAGCAAGTTATTTAATCTCTAGTTCACCTTTTGTCCCTACTGGACATCTTTCATTCATCACCTCTCGGTCTCAGAATGTGTACATACTAACCCTTTTCATTGGTCTCAAATTTACTATCCCCTCTTGGGCTCAAGTATCGTAGATTACAAACTTACCATAGATCTAAGTATACTATCCCCGCTCGCGGTCAAATAACTCAAATCAACGTTGAATGCATCTAACTACTGTTATAATCTCCTTTTCCTAATCGATATATTGCTCTCGGACAAATAACAAACATGGACGAGTTCTTAATACGTGCACTCACAAAGAAAGACTTTTAGATGAAGGAAATCATAATACATGAAAGACACGTCCCAAAATAAAACCCTACATTTACCTACTTTGTTATAGATTCGTGGTTCCCACAACCCTAGTTGTGGGTTTAATTAATCAAACATTCATATTAAATTATTTACAAGGAAAAATAAATCAGTTCTTTAATCACACGAACAAATGGAGAACAATAACTGGATTCAATCTTCAAACGATATTCAAACTCGCAATTAGATATAGCATTCTTTTTCAAACTACCTAGGCATGTTATTACGGGAAAAATCAATGTGAAATAAAGAGTTTGGTCATGTGTTTCACCCCCAAAACAGTGGGCAAAGTTGTATAATAGAAATAATTATAAGTGCTATTTATATTAATTGTAAAAATATAATCCTAAAAAGTGTAGGAAAACTTATCTTAAATGGACTATGATTGTCCAGTTGTGTCCTATTCATGAAACTAACCACGTCTCATGGTGTTTTCCACATTCAAATTATTCCTCTCATGATGTATTCCTTGATCTTGAAGCTTTCCACAAAGTGCTACCATCCACGAACACCTTCACGAGTTGTGAAATGCACCACAACTCGTGAAAAGTGTCCTGGTGTCTTGCCTTTTATTTTCACACTGTACAGCTTTTTTGATGCCTTTCAGCCTCTTTGGTGCCTTTTACGAGAACCTTCCTGGCTTGTGGAGTGCACCATAGTCTATGAAAGGTCTCGTGGCAAGGCCCTTGGTCAAAAACATGGTTGTCTTCAACAAAGCTCCTTCACGGCATGCCCTTTTACGTAAGGTGTCCACCTTCCAGTGCTCCACAAGCTATCAATGGTCTCGTGGTGTGTTTTCTTGGTCTAGAACTATTTTGCATTACTTTCAATGCCCAGTGCCCATAGCTTATGTTTATGACCAACACCTACGTTTTGCGATTATAGTCCCGTCATATGAGAATCTACTCGACTTTAACTCAAACGGCTACATGGTTATGCAAAGTTTCATCTCTTTGGCCTTCACAAGCTTATCCAACCTTCATATTGTCATTTTTAAGGATCCTATGGCATGTTGAAACTTCACATGAACAAATTCATTCAAGCTCCTTTACAAGATCCACATGAATCATCCCATCTTCTGCTAAATCCATGAAACCTTTTTTGATAAGAGATTTTTTGACCATTTTGCTCTTTTTATCTAAATTGCTAGATTTTAGTGTCGCTAATTTCATAGTATAATTGTATTTCTATATTTGATTAGATTGTGGTGATTTAAAGTATCGTAAAAGGGGAAAATGCTTTGATTTGAGTCGATTGAGACTTTGATTAAGGCAAGTGGACTTTAGCCTTTCATTAAACATGATTGAACCTTGAATTGTCCTATGTGTTTGGGTTGGGTGAACTGTGACATGAAATGGAATAGAATTATACTCTTATAGGCTTGATTATGAGATTTCAGATTGAGTAATTATAAATGCTATGAATTTCTTGATTTGCACTTTTAATGGGGAGGTTGTGAATACTTATGAACTTGTGGATTATCTAGTATTTAATTGAATTGGCTATTGATGGAGGCAAGTGGACCCTAACCCTTCTTGAGTTTATTGAACTGAGTATCTTATTTCAATGGGAAACTTGGGGGTTAGTAAACTATTCTAGTGGATATGATTTGGATAATGGGCAGGTAAAAATGATGACGTGTATGAATTGAATTTATGAGATAATGTCCATTGTTATTTACTTAGACTTATGAGATAATATTGTGAAATGAGCTTGTGATACTATTGTTGATAATGTGAAAGTGTTCATGATGGTCTGATTGTTGAACATGAATTATATTATATGTAATTTGCCTACTGAATCTCTTTATGTGAAATGTTGAGCTAAATGTATATGTTGAGATATTGATGGAAATTGTGAAACTGGTTATTGTGAAGTAAGAACTTAAATTTTGAATTGGATGACTACGAGTAATTGAAAGAGTTGAACTATGTTATATTGTGATTATTACATAATGTGTTAATGATGATTCAAATATTAAACGATGGTGAAATGATTGATGAATTATGAAAAAGTGGTGCAATATGGACATTTGGCCTATCTCTATATATGTGAAAGTGATTATTGTACCATGATGATATAAATTGCTTAATGTTTCATTTGAGATGACTAGTAAAGGGGAAATAGTTCTGGCTATTTGATAATGAGATTTTATAATAAAATTGTTGAGTACCAATTGTGGATTAGAGCATTAGCTATGAGCTTGCAATGGCAAAATCTTTATGCATTGAATATTGTGGTATTTGAGTTGATTTGATATATTTGTTATAATGCGGACTCTTTCATGCACTTTCCATTACTCTATGTGAATATTATGTTGTTATGCATTCTCGATTGAATTCTACTGATGAGATATAAAATAGGGGACGGGCTACACGAGCCGCAGCATGTAACATCGATATAAAATAAGGGATGAGCCACACGAGCTAAGGCATATAACATTGATATAAAACAGGAGATGGGCTACACGAGTCATGGCATGTAACATGATTCATAAAATATGGCCAGGTCAATGAGACGTGGTATGTTACATTGATTATATAGGGGATGGAACTCACTCTTCGAGGCAGATACATGGACAAATATGTCCCCCATAGGTTCCGAACTGATCATATCAGCAGATATGCGTAATAGGACAGACATGCATCATAATTATTTGACGTTGCATTGCATTATTTATATTTCATAGCATTCACTCCATTTCATATCAATCATTTCTTGAAATTCTTACATGTAGCATATATGACGTGTTAAATGCTTTGAACTTTGTACATGGTTGAGATTGAATTACTGAAATATTGTGATATATCTTGGTAAGATTCGATCAATCTCGAATGCAGTCAAAGATTCACTATTTTTTGGCTTTAGGGTATGATGAAATAAAGAAAAATGGCTTTTTAAACTGTCTGCACTTCTTTCAATTCTGAAGTAGCAGTTAGTCAATGCAACTTTCGACGCTCATCATGGGCCATCCAGAAACAGTCGCGCTATGTATTTAAACATCGAGGTCAGGCTGCATACATCTGACCCCCCTTATCCCGCAATGGGCGGGAGCCTTTGAGGCATTGGGGTAATGTTGTTGTTGTTATTGTTGTTGTTGTTGTTGTTGTTGTTGTTGTTGTTGTTGTTGTTGTTGTTGTTGTTGTTGTTGTTGTTGTTGTTGTTTGTGATATATATATATATATATTAGTAATTTAGACCTTGTACATTGTTGGGATTGAACTAATGAAAGATTGTGATATATGTTGGTAACTTGAGCCTTGTACATTATGGAGATTGGACTATGGGGATACCATACTTGAAGATTGTAACTGCTTTTATTACTAACAGAATATTGTATTACTTGACTTTGGGATCAACTGACTATTCAGAGATAGTATTCTATAATATGTATACATTTGTATAATGTTGTTGCGCTGGGACTTTCTGAATGCAAGTGTGTAGTTCGGTGGTATGTGGTAGGGTTGATAGGAGTACTGTGGTGTTTATTGCTTTACTTCAAGTTTAGTTTCCATTTGCTAAGTATCATGTTATTTGGTGCTCACCCCTTTCTACATTTTTGTAGGTTGTGAGTCTGGTTCCTCTTGATTAGATTCTTCATTGTCAGATCAAGCTTCTAGATTCCTGAGAGGTAGTTTCTTGTCTCTTCAGCAGACCATCGAGGATTATATATGAATATTATGTTCTATTTGAGTGCTAGGCATTGAGACATGCATTTTCTTTTGAGTGTTATAACCTAGTGGCTTATGTGACACCAGCTCTGGGATGGTTTGTAGGCTTGATTGCCCCATGCATATCGTAGCTTATGACTTTATTTCTTCTGCTCATAGTATTCTGTATTGAACTGTTCAGATTTAGGATGACTCACCTTAGTGGCTTATGTAACGACCTGACCTAGGGGCGTAGTCGTCACACGATGAATGAGATATCTGAAGGCACCTCACCTAAGTCATATCAAGCATTTTAAGCATTCATAGGTATTTAATAGGAATAAATTGTAGAAAAATCTAAAGGAAAGGGACTAAGATTCAATCTGACAATGAAGCAAAAATTAAAAAATAGTGAAAACACTACAATCATCTGTTTGTCCATATGCATACCAACTAACCATAAGCAGATGGGACTGATATAGGTCGATCTACATCAAATAGAAAGAAGTCTAAAATAGTGCAACATAGAAAGTAAACGCCTCAGAAGGGCAATGAAGCAACATTAAAAAATAGTGAAGATACTATAATCATTTGTTTGAGCATATGCATACCAACTACATCATAAGCAGATAAGACTAGTATAGGTCGATCTCCATCAAACAGAAAGAAGTCTAAAAGAGTGCAACATAGAAAGTAAAAGTTTCAAAAGGGCTACAAATACATTGTCTTAAAATAAAACAAAGATACAAGATCGAATGAAAAAGTGGAGGAGTCCCTTACTAAGGGCTCACCATGAATAGTAAAGCTAGTCTTGAACGGTAAGTACTAACGATCCAGTGGAGAAGTGTTTGCCCCTAGATGGTTAAATCATTAGGTAAAATATGTCTCAGTACATTGGAATGTATTAAGTATGTAAGATGCAATGCATGAATGAAATTGTAATGTCATTATTATTAAACATAAGATAAAAGTATACATATGATAAAAGATACATAAAGTAAGGTTAAGCATGCACAAGGAATGTGACTCAAGATCAATATGAGACAACGCATAAAAAAGCACATATAATAAAAACATGAGATCATAAAGCTTATGGGAATAAACCATAACTGACAATAAGACCAAGTGAGCTACCGCATCAAATCCAATGAACGCCTCCCATTGGGAAAAGGCCAATGCACTCCTTCCATTATGAAAAGGGCAGTCTACTTGCCAAGGTAGATATCCAAAACTTAGTAACTTTGCAATTGCATCTTTCATAATATTTGAGCCTATGTCGATCCACTAGTCTAGCCTACAAAGGCTCTTATGGTGGCACGTAGTTAGGGACATTGATATTTAGCTTCACGGGATCATGCCTCAACTAATGGAATGAGTCTCAATCTCTATCCTCTCGGTGTGAAGTTATCCCAGGAAATCTTTAAAACATAGAATCATAAGTAGCAATCAATAAGTGTAGCTTGAAACTTAGGAATCTTTCTTAAACATCTTTTAGGGAAATCAACATCATACATAAATCTTGATAAACTTAACTTTGAAGCTCTTCATTAATGTCCTAATCATCATAAATCATAGAAAGTTTTGCTTGAAAACTAGGTGCGATTAGTTTTATAATGAAATAATCATAAATCACATAAGTCATAAGAAAACTTCTCTTTAAAAGAAACATCGGAAATACAAAACTACTATCATATCGAAAACCATCATGGTATCATCATTGTTAGTCAAATATGCATATATATACATATCAAAATAGTCGTTAAACTTATAAATGGCATTTAGTAACGTAAACATTATGAATTATCATAAGCATGAATATTAACGTTGAAAAACTTAAAGAAAAGGTAATACACTTATTAAGGAACTTTATAGGTGGAAGAATAACCATAAATCATCTCACATACCTTGGGAAACCAGAGAGAAACGAAATTAAATCCTTTGAGGAAGAAGCCTTGAAACCCTAACCTTGCCCTAATTTGTTCTTGAGAGCCCTTTTTGCCTTAGTAAATTTGGAACTGAAAGAATGAGAGAATGAGGGGTGATTCTAGGGCTTAAAGTTGATATAGGTTCTTTTTCCCCATCCCAAAATGATGTAATTTAGGAATAGAAAAGATGAAAATAACAAAACTACCTCTCATTAAAACTATCAGAATTGACCTACGAGACCCCGATTACGGTCCGTAAGTTGATCCACAGACTATAAGACCCTTTGTCTAATAACACATTTGAAATTTCTTGTAAACTAACTTTGCCGGACTCAAAACCATGGACGTATGTCACGGACCATATAATCTTTCATAGGCTATGATTGGACTCACAAAGTCCTTCCACGCTTAGCCATTTTTCATCTTATCCTTGACCTAATTCCATAGAGGACCTTATGGGTCGTATCCTACTCCATGGGTCATCTGATAACTCGTAAGTCACCTTCCAACAAACTCCAAATTTCAGTCATGTCTAAGGTCCCACTCACAAAATCACCCATAGGCCATAAGGTATCCTACAGGTCGTATGTGAACTTACAAGCATAAATTAACCCCATAAACCAAGACTCCAGGTTATTTTTTTGGGCCAACTTTTCTGTACTCAAGGCTCCTAATAGAGGTTGTTACAATTTAGGTGAGCGCTACACTCGAATTTTAGGTCATGAAAAGTTAGTATTAGACCCCCGGGTTTATAGGTTTCACATATATACAAGCCCAGTCAAGTAGATTCTTAAGGATCGGCGCATATATATTCGTTACTTATCCTTAAGAGGCTATAGAGACTATTAGAAAATTTCCTCTTATTCTTTCAATTCCTATCTTGCATGGTTGTTGTTGGGCTGCTAGATATTATGTGATTTGGAATTCGATCCATCTTTGAGAAAGATGTAATGGACTTAATGGATGAATGTGTGGGCACCCTTGGATCGTCCTACAATTCGAAGAGATTTTGGGTTTGGTTGGGGTCTGATGAGGTATGTTAAGGGTAAAGTACCCAAAGGTGAAACTGATTGGAGGACTTTATAAGCACCATATTCTTTCTGGTTACCTATTCAGAGTCGAGGGTGGTACTTTCCTGGTCTACTAGATGTTTGGGGTGATTCATAAATGTGGAATAATGTGGTAGGAGGAATGACTATGCTATCACAGGGATAATTATGGAATTACATTTGTTTTTTCAAATGAGAGGTGCATAGTATGAGCAAAAGATGGCATTGTGTTCATTGAAATTGGAACTTTTACTATGCCTTCTTGGAATAGGTATATAGCACGAATAATAATAATAATATGACGTTATGATGGTATTTGTATCTATTTGGTTAGGGTTTGTCACGACCCGAAAAATTGGGCGTGATGGCACTTGCTCAACCCCACCAGAACAAGTCAGCCTTATCTCCAAAAGGGATAATATATATA
>JAABOM020018175.1:0-18738 GCA_011800125.2 Solanum clarkiae
CTTCCAAACTCATACACCACTCTTAGGAATCATAAGGAAACCAAAAATGAGAAGAAACTTAGAAGAAAACTTACCTTACAAGTGTAGAGCCTCTCCTTCTTCCTATGCCTTAAACCCCAACGTTCCAAAGCTTGCCAGACCAAAAGAAATGGTCTTGTAATTCAAGACCATGGGTATTTATAGACCCAATTCTTTAAAAATTGCAAAGTAGGGCCTCTAATTAATTAGTCATTTAATTAGGTCCCAAACTTTTATAATTTAATCCAATTAAGGACTTCCGAAATCAATTTTTAAATTGCACCTCGCCAATACACCCCACTCCGTTACTTTTGCATCATAATTGACTTAAGTGAAATTTCACAAAATTTACGAAATTTTCCAACGCGACAATTTACCATAATTAATTATTCAGGGGGTCTAACATCAAATGGGCGTAAGTTGAATTTTTCTAAGTATATAAAGTACTAAAATTCAATTTAACAAGTATGCAAACTTTCAAGTTCTAAATTATATTCAACTTAAAGTTCATAACTATTTAAAATTTAATTAATATCATAAAATATAATAATTCAAGTTAAAAGTGCATAATTTGAATTTTTCTAAGTATATAAACTCCTAAACTTCAATTAACAAGTATATCAACTTCAACTTCTAAATTATACACAACTTAAAGTTCACAACTACTTAAAATATACTTCAAATTTCAAATATAATTATAGATTGCTAAAAATTAAAAATGGAAACTCTAAGCAAGATATAAGTATTTTACAATGAATAAATTTTTAAAAAATAATATATACAACAATTAGAATTTTGAAAGAAAAAAATACCTTCACCTTTTGTCCTTAGATTGCCAGGTCGATGGGCTTAATTAGCTTGATGGACCTAATATATCTTACAATGATGCAAAAATTCTAAAGTTCAAAATTTATACATTCTTGTTTGACTTTTCTAAGTTCAAGTACAAACTTTTAAATTTAAAGTACAGTACATCCAATTCAAAACTAGAATCCTAACTTAATTAAAATTACAATAGCTTTATATAAATTCTAACAAACACAAAGTACAATCCAAACTAAATTTTAACTTCAACAGCAAATTAATTACAACTAACAAACACTCAAAGTTATTATCTAATTCAAAAAATCTTACTTCACAAATTCACACTTAAATATTCAAACCAACAGTGTTAATATCTTCAAATACACGTTAATTCCCTAACAAAACCTAAAACACAAACTAATTCAAAACTCATTTCCAACTAGAATCCAAAAATACTCATTCATAAATTCGCACATAAATATTCAAACCAACAATGTTAATCACTTCAAATTATACACTTTAATTCCAATTAACAAAATTCAAATCACAAACTAATTCAAAACTCATTTCAAAGTAGAATCCAAAAATATATACTCATTTACAAATTCACATTTAAATATTCAAACCAACAATGCTAATCACTTCAAATTATAAACTTTAATTCACACTACCAAAACCCCTAAATCACAAAGTAATTCAACATACCAATTTCAAGCTAAACCCTAAAATCAAAACATAAAATTTCTTCTCTAATTAACAATCAATATAACAATGTCAACAACATATGTTAGTAAACTAACAAAGATTCAAAATTTTTTAATTTTAAAAAATAAAAAAAATCAAAATATTGGCAAAGAAATAAAAAAATAGAAAATAAGAGAGAGAGAGAGAGAGAGGTGCTTACTAGTTCTTGCAGCGAGGTCGGTCAATAATGATATGGTGAAGGGCGGTGAGGTTGGCGGTTGTCTGCTAAGGTTTGTTTAGGTTTTGAGAGAGAGTGAGAGAGGGGAAATGTCGCGAGTGAAGAAATGACTGGGTGTTGGGGTAATATTCACTTAGGGGTGACTGACGGCGTCCCTAAGTCCGTCACCCCTTTTAAATAATATATTATTTGTAAAATTAAAATCTGTTTTAAAATTAATTTTTTCTAACCAAAAAAGCGACGAAAATTTCCATACTGCCCATCACTTTTATTAATTACAAAGTTTTTAAAAATTATTTTATAACAAAAGCAATAGACTCCGTCACTTCATCCGTCGCTTTTAAAATTTATTTAAAATTAATTTTTTTTAACAACAAAACGGCAATTCCCATACCATTCGTCGCCATTTTTTTTTTAAAATTAATAATTAATATAATTATAAAGATTGAATTATTTAATTTTTATTTTTTTTAAAAAAAAGATAAGCGACAGACATTGCCACACTGTCCATCTCAAAATTTTTAAAAAAATTATTATTTCTTTATTAAAATTCATACGATTAAAATATTTAAAGATTTAATTTTAATAAAAAACTAAGTGACGGACTTCGTCACTGTGTTCATCGAAATTTATAAAAATATATTAAAAATAAATAAAATTTGTCAAAAAATTTCACAAAAAAAGCGATGGACTTATAGTTGCAATCCGTCACTTTTCGTAATTAAAATATTTAAAAAAAAAATAAAAAAGTAATGAACAGTGTCATTTAGTCCGTTATTTTTTAGCGACGCAGTCCGTCGCTTTTTTATTCCATCATTTTTTGGCCACTTTTAACTAGTAGTTCCCAAAAAGGGTTTAAAACATAGGAAATAAAAAGGTTGTCCAGAAACGTTTAAAAAAAAAAGACCTAAAAAAATTCAAAAGTAATCCAAAAAATAAGTTAAAAAACTGTTTTAAAAATAGGGGGGAAAATCGAAAAAATGAAAAATTCAAAAAGAGTCCCAAAAAATAGGCAAGGAGATATCTAATAACAAATTTCTCAAACTGGATTTTTTTATATTTCAATTCATTCTTGATTTAGGACTATCTATCTATATTGATATATATCTATACTATATTAAAAATGTGAAGGCCTTTAAAGATATTGATTGAACTTTTTGCCCTTCATTAAAAGATTATGCTTTAGATAGAATTGTCTTTTCACCTATTTTTTAAAAATTACTATTTAATTATATTTATAATATTGACTTCTAAAATATATGAAAATAAGTGATAAAAATAAGGATTTCGAATTGTGGAAAGACACCTAAATCTTCCTTATTTGATAGGCTTCTACTACTAATTCTCTGAAAAAATTTTATTCCTAATATTAGACTTGTAGAAATAATAATACTTAAATATATTTAATTGTATCACTTTTTAAAAAATATTTGCACTATCCATTACAAATTTGTATTATTAGAATAGAAATATACTAAGAATATATTAAAATAATCTATAATTTGCCTATACGAAGAAAAAAATCTATAGATCAATAATAATTAAAAAAAAATATGTTATGTTTGTCAATAAGAAATTGTCATTTAAAGAGTTATATTATTTTTATGTTATATAGAAAACATATTAATTAAAAAAAAAAGGTTAACTACACGAAAATCAAGATCAACTTTATCGCATGAGTATTCGCCAAAAGCAAAAAAAAAAGGCTTGAAAATATTTTTATACAGTTAATATTAATTAATGTGATACACACATAATACACATATAATATTTAAAGAATCGTAAAAAAAATGTATTACAAAAATTTCTAATAAACAAATAGAACTATACAAATTATTCATAAAAATATATCTTTTATTTGGGTCATCTATTATTGTTACATTTACTTAGAGTTGTGTAGGCTAGGTATGAAAAAAATCTTGGTAAAGAGCAGTATTTGCGAGTGGGGTCTATCAGTAAGTCTGAATTTGAATTAGTTGGACTTCAATGCACATTCTGAACATCGGATGAATAATTTAAAAATGTATATTTCTATGACAATATTAAAAATTTTCAAATATTTATAGCATTCAATTTAATACTATTGACGTGACACACACGTGCAACTCACGTATGCTAAACTAGTATACTATATATATGGGATCAACTTATAACAATATTTGTTTTACATCGATTATCATATTATTATTTTCTATCAATCTTCGATGGAGCCAAAGAATCACTATTTTTTGACTTTGGGGTATGATGGAATAAAGCAAAATGACTCTTTAAACTGTCTGCGCTTCTCTCAATTGTGAAGTAGCAGTTAGTCAATGCAATTTTCGACGCTCATCATGGGTCATCTGGAAACAGTCGCGCTATGTTTTTAAACATAGGGGTCAGGCTGCGTACATCCTCCCCCCTTACCCCGCAATGGGCGGGAGCCTTTGAGGCATTGGGGTAATGTTGTTGTTGTTGTTGTTGTTATTGTTGTTGTATCGATTATCATATTATTTTATTATAGTTACTATTCCCTTTTAAGAATATGCTTTACATGCTTTCTTTAGTGTTTTGTCATGGCCAATTTACTTCCTTTTTTTCTCAAACTTCTTTGTGAGGTTTTTACTTGAATCTAGGTTCTATCAGAAATCTCTGCTCTAACTCTTAAGCTAAAGTTAAAGTTTTGTGTACAGGCACTCTATTTTTTTCAAATTTTACTTATGGAATTATAGTGTATATGTTATTATAATTTCTTATCCATGAAAACTAGAAATGGTCTTGGACTTATACTTTTTAAGAAACAATTGAATAATAATTTGTAATTCAAGCTATAAGAGGTTATGGTTTAATTAGTTTTGTCGGTGTAACTTATCTGTTGATTTGTAATTGTAACATCTACAAGCCTATCGTTTATAGAATATTATCGTCTATTTATTTTGACTAAAGCCAGTCTAACTGTTATGATATTCTCTGATAATTAAGGAAGTACTCGCAACTATTAGGTGAAGTGACAGACTTGATTAATATCCAACCGGCCTGCGCCAATTCTCAAATTAATAATAAAAGTATGTTTGGAAAACTATTTGATAATTAGATTTGGTGTGACTGGATATAATTATATTTTTCAATTATAAAAGGGAGACTGTGAATTACAGGTAATTACAAAGTATAATTACAAGTTGTTTACTTTTTAATTTGTTTCTTTTATTTCTATTTTCATTTTGTTATTTCTAATTATTCTAAAATCTTTTATTTTTATCATTTTAATATTTTTAAAAATATATTTTATTTATAATATTTATTTTTCATTTTCTTCTCATTCTCAATCTTTATTCTATGGGATTCAATGCTATTTTTTCATTATTTTTTAATTTATTTATTCTATATTTATTTGTCTCATTAATATGCTTTATTAGCATTCTTATTTTTATATGGAAAAAGGGTCATATATGCCCCTTAACTTTCCAAAAATGTGTACATATAACCCCCATTTAAAGTTCAGCTCGCTCGTACCTTGCCGTCTAACTATTGGCTCATCCATGCCCCTTTGTCCGTTATTTACTTAGTTGAAACTATATCTTTTTTCTTAAAATTAAAACCAATTGCCACATCAACTTTAAAATTCCACATGGCATTTACATACATTATACAAAATATACACATTCAAATATAACCCCATCCGTGAATAATACCCGACCCAAAACCTATCCCTTTTAACCCATTCTCAAATCCCTAATCTAACCTCAAATTTGTTGGCCATGGTCCGATCATTCTTTCTTCCAAATTTGTCGGTCTGATCATGCATTTTACTTTTTCGTCCATTCTACCCATGAGCTCTATTGTAACCGTTGTGAGTTTTAAGCTGGCGGGGTTATCTGTTATCTTGGCAGCTAGCACATGTAATAAATACAAGTATCATCCACCTTGCCCTATGTCGAAATCAATGACATGAATTTTATTCGAAGGATGGTCAGCTACATCTTCAACAATGGCTAAATTAGCTATCATGAATCCTACCTTGAAACATCGGGATATCTCATAGAGATTTTGGGTAGAGATTGTGTGCCATTTGCCCGTTATTGTTGGCCATAAAAATGACGAGCTGTAACCAGAGGATTTGAAGAATCAGGCGTGTAGTCATTGTGAAAATTTGTCAGAATCGGTGAAAATTTAGACGAAACAGAGAAATATGAAGGTGAAAGAGGAGAAATTGGAATTTGCTGAAATTGTTGTCTCTATTGAAACTCAGCAAATGATCATTTATCGATGAAAGAAGATCTCCGGTGGAGATTACGAGAAGCTCCATCAGGGAGAATCACGCGAATGGTAGGGAAATTGAATTTGTGACTAGGGGTTGCTCATGGGAATCAAGTTGGATCTTCCACTGGCGCCGTCGTAAAAGTCTGAAACTCCTCCAGATAAATCCGAGGATGATTCTTGAGGCTAGAGGAAAGCCAATAATCAAGATGAAGTTTTTGAGGTCGGAGTAGGGTTTTGAGAATAGGTTAAAAAGGATAGGTCTTGGGTCGGGTAATATCATGGATCAAGTTATATTTTTGGATTTATTTAATGTAAAATAAATATGTTAATGTCATGTGTAAAATTTTAGTTGATATGAAAATTGATTTTTAATTTATAGGGAAAGCTATAAATCCAACAAAATAAATAACGGACAAAGGGGCATAGATGAGACAATAGTTAGACGACAAGGGCACGAGTGGGCTAAACTTTAAACAGAGGGTATATGTAGACATTTTCGGAAAGCTAAGGGGTATATTTGAGCCTTTTCCCTTTTTAAATTAAAGTCAAATTCATTGTTGAATAAAGTTATAGACTTATGTTTTTCTTTGAATTATATACATTCAAACTTGACATAAGAGTATCATGTTAATTTTTTTATTTTGAATTTGGAACTTATATTATATTTTAAATTTCATTTGTTTGAGTATTATATGACTTGATATTTTGCATTACATATATTTATTGTTTAGTTAGATTTGATAGATTATCTTTCTGCCAAATATTTTAATAATTTTGTTATGACATTATATTTGTAATATCTATATTTTTCTCAGACATTGCATTTAATACCGTTTATATAAAACTTGTATTTTTAGTTTTTATGATCAATTTAATTAAATATACTCATTTAATAATATAGATTATTTTTTATAATATTAGTTGAGAACTTATGGTTAATTACTAGTTAATATATTTTCAAAAGACAATATGTCTCCTAAATATATAATTTAATATTATTTATAAACATCCTTATTTGTCTAATATAAATTTTTAATCTTAAGAAAATTAATTTTTATTTTTAAAATTTAATATAAACTTGTAATTGCACTTGTATAACCAAATAACACACTTGTAATTACAGTGTAATTACATTATTTCAAACAAACAGGATACTGTAATTACTAAGGTGATAATTACTACTCTAGTAATTACACCAATGTCAATTGTCAAATGACTTTTCAAATAGACCATAATTATAATTTTATAGAGTGATTTAAATTTTTACTTTAAGAGCTTATTAGTACCTCCAAAATAAAACTCTCATTACAATAAATTGTATGTGATAACACTATATGAATATTCATCATATGTCATTTTATAAAGAGACAGACTAATAAAAGCCAGGCCATGATACATAGATTGAACGAAACTAATAATGTATTTCTTAATTAGCTCGTTCATAACTTGTTTAAAATTGAAGGACATAAATACAAATCAAAATTCTGTTGGAATTACATCAAAATTATTGTTTTCTTAGATTGTAGATATTTTTGGAGGATTTATAAAATAATTAGATGAAAAGAACTTTAGTTTGCCAACCATTGAGAAGTTATAGAGTGAGCAACAAAAGTCAACGTCTTGGCTGGCCAAGAGTCTACTGTCAATGAAGAGACTCATACTGCATATCTTTTCTTCCTCTTTTTTTAATTCATATCATCCACAATTATTACATTATGTTTTGTTCACTGTCATATTAAATAAAAGAAAATGTAAAATTTGAGAGCACTTAATCATTTTGTTTCCGAATAAAAAGATTCGATGTTCCATGAGAAAAAGACAGATGGTTGATTTTTTAATTTATGATATTGGATTTTATCTGACAGGATTACTACTTTTAAACCACTCTTCTATAAGCACCTAAGAAATTGCCTTTGGCTGCTATATTTCCTTTCGCTTTATCCCTTAAAAAACTTGACATGTCGACATTGAGGGTAAAAGACCAACCATGTGAACCAAATTATTGGAGGTTCATGATTAATTTCATAAAAATATAGGGATATGACATAAAAATCACTGAAAGTGAAATTGTAGTTACATTTAAATTATGTGAAAGTTTTATTTCGTTTTAACTTAATTTTCTTGTATTATTTTATACTCGTTGGCCCCGGTGAATCCAACACGAGTCAAGGGGCCATGTCCTTAACTACGAATAGTAAGAACAATCTATGAACAACAAAACAAGAACACACGATATTTTCCTGAAAACCTTCTTGCTCAATGAAGGAAAAAACCACAACGTACCCCTCGTAAGATTTCACCAACAACTCCAATAAAATGAATAATATTTTCAATTTATAATCTCTTATAACCTAGATATATATTAAATACTTAATCCCCCTCACCCCCTTTATAATACCTCTATAACAAGACAACTAAGTAATAACTCTACTGTCCACTGCACCAATTAACTCTAGTTGATATAGATTTCAATGAATACCTATAGCCTACAACTCAAAATCAACAAGATAAGAGAGGAAATAAGATACGTACACAAGTTTTTGTCGGTGTAATATACCACAATTACAATAAAGTTTCTCAAAAGTAAGAGTAGGTTAAGAATGTTAGCACAAAATCAAGGCCTAAGAACAAGGAACTAAAATACACTTTGATTGATAAAAACAGGTCCCTAGATGTATAGGTCTTCCCTTGTATGCAGGCTGAGACAACTTATACCTTTGAGACAATTGTAAAATTTTTAAATTGCAAAAGCTAAATTTTCTTTCTAGGGTCACTTGTATATGAGAAAAACCAAAACGTTAATTACTTCCCATTGGTTAAGACACTTCATTCCTGCTGCAACACTGTTGCAATGTGCAAATAAGGTATACTTTACGGATAAAATGAAAACTTCTCTCACGCTCAACCATTCATATGAACTTCACTTTCTTTTGAGTTAATCTAGTCAAAGGTGACAGAATGGAGGAGAAACCTTCAATAAACCTTCTATAATACCTGGCTAGGCCCAAGAAACTCCTAATGTCCAAAGGAGTCAATGACCTAGGCAAATTTCTTATTGCCTCCGTCTTTCTAGGATCAACCCTAATTCCCTCATCCAACACCACATGACCAATGAAGGAAACTTCCTTAACCAAAATTCACATTTATCGAAACTGGCAAATAACATTTCTTCCCTCAAGGTTTGTAACACCACCATGCTCCATGTATTCTTCGCTTCGAGAATATATTAGAATATCATCAATGAACACCACAATGAATATATCAATGTAGGGCGTGAACATCCTATTCATAACATCCATAAAGATTGCTGGTACATTACATAGGCTAAAAAAATCACCAAAAATTTAAAATGCCCATGCCTTCTCCAAAAATCCATTTTAGGAATGTCACTCTCCTTTACACTTAGTTGGTGACACCCAAACTGCAAGTCAATCTTAAAAAATATTTGGCTCCTTGTAGTTGATCAAATAAGTCATTTGTCCTTGGGAGTAGTACTTGTTCTTAATGGTAACCTTGTTGAGTTGCTGGTAGTCTATGTATATTTGGAGTGACTCGTCTTTCTTCCATACAAACAATACCAGGGCACCCCATGGTGACCTACTTGTTCTAATGAAACCCTTCTCAAAATCCCTCAATGCTCTTTTAACTCCTTGAATTCTGCTGGGGACATTCTATAAGGAGGAATGGAGATAGATCGAATGCTGGGCAAGAGGTCTACAAAATCTATTTCTCTTTGGGGAGGAACACTCGATAACACTTCAAGAAAGACATCACGAAACTCATTTACAATGGGGAATGACTCGAGAGAGGAGACATTTGATGTGACCTCTCTAACCCTCTTTAGATGATATACACACCCCTTAGAGATTATTTTTTAAGCTTTTAGATAAGAGACAGATCGACCCCTACATGAAGAATTGGTACCCTTCCACTCAAGAATAGACCTATTTGGGAACCAAGTTTAACCCTACGATTTTGACAATATATAGATGCGTAGGAAGCATTCAACCAATCCATCTCAAGTATAACGTCAAAATCAACCATAGAGAGTTCTATGAAGTCACAAGGAACGACTTTATGCAAAATGGACATGGGACAATTAGATTCTTTGTGCAATAATAGACTCTCCTACAGGAGTACACACTTCAAAAGGTTCACTTAGGACTTCGTGACATGCATGGATTCTATTATCAAGAAATGGGTTCACAAAAGACTAATTTGCTCTGTATCTAACAATGCATATGAATCAAAATCATAAACTTTTAACATACTAGTAACTACATCTGAACCTTCTTCTACTTCTTGGCGGCCATGAATAACATATAACTATTAGTCCTTGGGGTACCTTGAGCTTGTCCACCTTGTCCTTGAGGCCTTGTACACCACTCCTACAATCTTTGGCATGATGTCCGGGCTTGCCACACTTGAAGCATACACTGGAGCTGGCTAAGCACTCCCCCTTATGGGGCCTTCTGCACTTAGTTCAACTTGGAGATTGTGGGTTGGGATTATCCCCCTTGTCCTTGTTGAATCAAGGAGAAAGAGTGTATTTGGCCACCTTGAAATTTGACTTTGCCACCGCTCCTTTGGGGGGAGAATCCCCCATTATCCATTCCATCCCTTGTGGACTCCCTAGCACACTTCCTTAGTTTTTTCTCCTCAATTACCTCCGCATATATCATCAAGAAGGATATGCCCATCTCTTTCACGAGCAATGCAATCTTACATTCTTTAGACACCAAATCTAACACCCCAAAGATGAATTTACTCTTTCTAGCCTGCAAGTCTGCCAAGATGAATGGTGCATACTTGGAAAGCTTTGTAAATTCGAGGAAGTATTCCCTTACACTCATGTGCCCTTACTTCATGTTAATAACTTCTTGTACTTTTGCTTCCCTTAGCCTTAACGGGAAGAACCTATCCAAGAACGCTCCCTTAAACTCTTCCTACTCAATTTGGCCCGCTCCTTCGCCTCTTTTGTCCACGCATTGGTTATACCAAAACTTTGGCCACACCCTTGAGTTGGTAGGCACTGGTTCAACTTTCTCCTCCGATGGCATCCCCATCACGATGATGATTCTATAAGCTTCACGAATGAAGAGTATCAGATGAATCTTCATTAATTTTGGAGTTACGAAATTTCGGTGGGCTCATCCTCATAAAGTCATAGAATTTTTTTTTACTGATGAAGGCCCTTGAGGAGGAAGTGCAACCTCTCTATTAGCTTGATTGGCCAAGTCTTGGGCCAAGTTTGCAAAGGGGGCTCAATACTCCGTATGTGTGACTCCTTCTTGTCATATGGGAGGAGCTTGATCCTTATTCACCTCTCTAGGTAGTAGAGGATAGGATTTTTCTTCATTCACCTCCCCAGGTTGTGCTCTCCTTGGTGGCATGATCTTGAAATAGCAAAAGAGATCATTATTAGATAGGGGAAAATAGTAGACAACTGTAAAGGCACAACATGATTCATGAAGAAGGGAAAGTTTCATAAATGCTTTATAGCTTCTCATTCATGATTGTGGCGCACTTCACAACCTTGAATGAGACTCTACTTGATGCAGTATATTAGACATTCGAGGAGCATTTTAAAACCTTGTGCTCTGATATTAAGTTTGTTATGACCTAAGCCTAGGGCCTAGCCATGGCACGTCGAATGAAGGATAATCCATAGGCACCTCACTCAAGTCATCTTAGCATACATCAAACATTCATATGTCATCATCAATATAATGCAACATGTAAAGGGGATCAGACTAAGGGAAATATTCAAACCTTAACAAAATACATCACATCAAACCTCATTGCGCAAAAATAACAACTACATAAGACTTAGCAGAGACTGAAGCATAATCAATATTCCACTCAAATAGAAAAGATATAAAAATAAAATGGAAAGCAAAAGTCTCTAGATGTCAAGTGTAAAATATATAATTGTCGAAAAGATAAAAGGCATGAAGAAAATGGGTGAAGTCTCTAAACTAAGGGCTTATCAATACTACTAGTCTGGATCATCAATAAGCTAGCCACATGTTGGTGGAGGAGGTGGAGCACCAGTCCCTACATGGTAACATTCTGTAGGCAAAATATGTATTAGTACATTGGAATGTACTAAGTATATGAGATGCAATGCAAATATGAAATTATAATGCCATCATCTATGAGATTTAGAAGTCTCTATGCATGGAATGGTAGTGACATCATTCATATGTGCTTAAGCATGGACAAGGAATAAAATGTAATATGCAATAAAATTAATGCATTATATGAAAAACATGTGATGGAACAAATACATCAAATCTTACACTTTACGGGAAAGAACCATAATCGACATATAAGATGATTTGAGCTGCTACATAAAATCGAATATAATCTCCTGCGTTGGCATAGGGAGACCACTTTCCAAGTGTAGTTCAGTCACTTAAGCATATATTTTTTTAACATAAATGGCCTAGGAGAATATACTAGCCTAGGCTACAAGGGCTCTTAAGATGGCATAGAATTAATAGGATGAGGGGTTGCCACTAAGATTCCCTTATCGAACCTTACCTTAATGCCTTACTCAGTGCTAAGTCAATCCCAAGGAATACTTTCAAGCATATACATGGTCAAGTAATGTAATTTAGAATCATAAGTAGCAATTTCACAAGAGTAGCTCGAAACATCGGAAACCGCCCAAGTGAGGATTGACCTTTTACATTGAGGGTCCATCTTAACATCTTTCAAGGGAAATTTCAACATGCTTACATCTTTTACTAGCTTAATAACTTGAAGTCTTTCTTTTATGCCCTTATCATCCTCATCATACCATGTAAAGTCATCTTTTAACTTAGTGGACTTATGCATTAACTTGAAACCACATGGTTCAATGAAATAATGCAGGAACATAGTATAACATACAACTTTAAAACCAAGATTAAACAACCAACACATCATTGATGAAAGGTAAAGTACCCATAAATCAAACTCACATACCTTGAATGACCTTAAGGAAAAGCTTAGAGAAGTTTCGGGATGAAATGACCCGTTAGGTCATTTTGATAATTAGTCCTCTTGTTCCTAAAATATCATTCTCGTTAACTTTAGTGGGTACTTTGGACTATTTGATAGCTAAGACTATTTAATTTATGAGTAAGTTTGAATAACTAATATAAGTGGTGTGTTAAATGTTAATTTAATTAACATTCTATACCAATTGATAAATATAATTTAGAATAAATTAGGGTAATATATATCACGTTTGTTTGGCAATTGATTAAATTAGAAAAAGAACAAAAGGAGGGGATGGCGTGAAAGTGAACTCGTTTCCAGGTACAAATTTTCAATTTCTTTTAAAATGTAGTCTATGTGGATTGAAAGAAATGGGAATTTACGAGGCATATTGGTAAATCTTGCTTGAATCTCTTAGGTTAGTGGACAATGGTTGTTACTTTAAATTTTGTTGCCTTAAGGGTTTTAATCAGGGGAAAATATATGTTTCTTGGTTTGGTTAGTGGCCATAAGCAAGGAATTGGGGAAGTGCACATTATAATGAAACGTGGCACACTGCAACTTGTAGTTTAATATGATATATATGTTAATATAGGGGCGTAACTGAGGTTGAGGCGCTGCATCTTCCAGACCATACATACATATATTATATATATTTTCTCTTATCTTGTAGCAATTAATAATAGTAATAGATAATTAGATATTAGATGTATCATATTTTATAAATACTATTAAAGTTACACTATTGGGAAGAATTAAGACCTAACCCTAAACTTGATATTTAGGACTTCATTATAGATTTGGTGTTGTTAGTTTTAACACATTATTGTTATTATCGGTTCGATTAGATTGTGTTGCTACAAATTCTATTCGAAAGGGAAAAACTCAAGTATTTGACTGATCGTGATCTGACTAAGGCGAGTGAACTTTCAAAACTTTGTAATTCTCGTAGAATTCTCAAATTTTCCTTTCTTCTATTTATCATGCATGAAATATTTGTGATATTATGAAAAATGGGGTGAGTAAATGCAAATGTGAGTTGGTGTGGTGTTGTAACACTTGAACGTTTAAGTGATGTGAATTCTATATTCAGTTATGTGGTTGAGTTTCTTTATTGAACCCATATATTTTTGATAGTTGAGGTGACTACATATTGTAATAATATTTATTGTATTGTGATGCATTATTATCTCCTATATTATATGCGTTATATTGTGCATATGGATTGACATAAAATTGAGTGTGTGTTGAGATCACTGTTATAATCTAAGTTGGGTACATGGATATCGTCCATGCTAGGGATGGTTGATCTTATAATAGTGTGTTTAGATCATCCACATAGACACGTAGAGACCATCCATGTCGGTATATGGACCTCGCGAGTCCCCATAAGTCACAAACCGTCGATGTATTCCCGAGAGGTATTGTGTATATAGGATTTAGAGATGACTTGGCATTTGAGGTATATTATTTCATGGTGTTGTATTGCATCTCATCCTTGCATATTCTTGTGTGGCATGAGGTTATTCCTGTGATTGGCTATGTTATCCCTTATGAGTTGTGGCTTGTGATTTTGAATTGTGATATTGTGGAAACTATCTTTATTGTTAATTATGTGCTGCTGGGCTGAGCTGTCTTTCTATGCAGGTTATAGTTGGAGATGTCAGTTGGGATGAGAGGAGTTTGTGTATTCTATTGGACTTGCTTTGTTCTATTAGTTGACTTGCTAGGTATCGTGTGGTTAGTACTCACCCCTTGCTTCTACATCTTTGTATGTTAGGCACTCAGATCTTTGTGATACTCACTCTTCTCTTTGTATCCGAGGCTTTTTGTGGAGATTACTGAGGTAGCTATTTTTCATCTCAATGAGCCTCATACTGCTATTCATGATCTTGTTCTACTTTACAGACAACATCATTTGAGATATGTATTTTTCTTTCAAATCGATTGTAACACATTAGAGGCTTGTGCGTGTAACAACCTGGTTTTAGGAGATTTTAATTAAGTTAAATTATTATCCACAACTATAATTTTCACATTTTATTATCCTTCCATATTTTATTATTATAACTGGAGTTTAGGCTGACTTGTCTCGGTGGGATCAGACTGTCACGCCCAAAGTCCCATTAGGGCGGACTGGTACCTGTTGCCGATGAGCCTCAGGAGTTCGAACCTATATCCATGCACTTTCTATACATATTATAAGGGATTTCTACATTAGACATGCCTTTAAGAAAATAAACAGTGATAATAAGCCAAAAGGAAATACATATGGCTAGACCGTTGGGGCCACGGTGTTTAACGTACGAGACATGATCACACTTTAATTTACATAGTCTACAAAGCCTCGAGATAAGGAAAAGTATCTGATAAAGGTCAGGATAGGCCCCGCCTTGACTAACTGTACAATACAAAAATATAAGGTCTAGGCACACACAAAGCTCCGAAGCAACCTGGAGCTTGGTAACAGTAGCTGGATATCCTGTACTCCTACTGGGGAGATCTATTAGCACCTGTACCTGCAGCATGAAATGCAGGTCCCCCGTAAGGGATGTCAGTACAAGATAATGTACTGAATATGTAAGACAAGAAATACTGTATACATGAAGCAACAACTCAAATGGAACTATGCACTAGTGTAGGATAAGAAACCAACTTTAGTTATACTGTGGGATCATGTACTTTATGTTCTTTTTATTACTTTACCTTTTACTATATAATCTGTGCACAACATGTACTACAAATGACTAGCTGATCAGTGGTAAATCTATATCAGGATCGGACCTTGCTAGGCTTTTCCTTTAACCCCTTCGGTTATCCCCCATGATAGGATCGATCCTATCTAGGTGATTCTTCCACCCCTCGGGTTACCACCCATCAATAAGCAATATACTTTATCTTTCAATTACTTTTGAGATGCTTCTTTTGATGGTCATAATATTGGAACTGGAGGACTGTAGGTACAATATATGACATGTAAATAATGACAAAAGACAACACCATAATGAAAGGAGTGGGTTACACAAATAATGAAATACATAGGAGGTAGAACAACACATGGACTTTATTTAGTAGAACGAACTCGTGTATCTTGGTATCCAAGTATGTATGCAGACTTGAAGGTGACTATGTATGGGAGCATATGAACATGTGAAAAGAGTGGAGACATGGTTAATAGTTGTGTCAGAGTTGGTAAGTGCCTTTATGTGCCAAGGAGGGATCTATGTTTCATGCTAAATAATATGAAATCAAGTAGCTTTATATGTGCCAAGGAGGGATCTATGTTTCATGCTAAATAATATGAAATCAAGTAGCTTTACATACCTCTCTATTACCTCGAGATAGGCTTCCCTTCCTCCAAATATTTATCTACAACATAGTAGGCAAAAAACTAGCATTAGCAGCCAATAGATACATCTTGGTAGCCCAATCTCATAAAAAGATAACATACGGGCAGCAAGCGGGTGTTTATAAACCCAAGCGTATTCTTTCAATCTTTCCATCCCTAATCATATTTTATAACACACATTCTCAGATACATATCATGTGTATCCTGTTATAGTGCCATAACAGTCTCACAAAAACCCACAAAGCACAACACATAACTACGCAACATACAAATAGGCGGCATAACGTTATGTCGCTTTTCCCCATTTTGATGTTGACAATCCCAAACCTGTTCCAACTTCAACAAAACTGTCCTCAACACATCTATACAAAAAAATAGCCTTAAAGAAGTCTTAGAATGGTACCAAAGCAGTCATGAAGGACATGAGGAAATAGCCTTCCATCCATCAGCCCACAAGTTCACACTAAGAACACAATTGTGATATCCTATAAAGACTAGCTTTTGTAGACCGTAAAAAATGGTGCAGCAGCTAAGTTACATCAGTAACAAACTAAACCCTGTTAGGAAAATAAGTCTTCATAATTCAGCCAACTAAGAAGAGAAAATCCTCTTGAATAACAAGAAAAGTTCACAACAATCCTTAGGACACATGCTGTCCAGAATTTCAGCACAAACATAACTAGCATATACTTCTTGTTTGTCATGGGATAAGTATAACAAATACATGGATATTTACACTTACCTTAGCCCTCAAGGTTCAGGTTTCCTTCAAGAACCCTAAAGGGTTGTGTAGGTTACCTTGTGAAGTGAAATAAAGAGAGAAAAAGAGTCTTTAAGAAAGCTGAAAATTTGTTCCACAGTGAAATGAATTAAGGAGCTGTTTTTTAGCCCTTTTAAAGAATCTCTTTGGCTGAATTTCTTTTGAACTTTTCACCACATATTAAATCATATTAATAACCTTATGATGCAATAGCTTGGCCCTTACACTTGGTCCTAAACAGGTCTCAAAGTTGATGGGCCTTGGCTGCCCATTTTACAAATTCCTCTTCACTTAATTTGGGCCCAATTAGCCAAGTGGGTTGTGGTGTACTTAGGACCTTTTATTATTCATCTTGGGCTAAAAATAAAGTCCATTTATGATGCTAAAACATGGGCTAAGGTTACACCCTTAACACAGACTTTATTCATAATCGAACTTGGATAAATTCGACGTTGGTCCTCGTCTCTGTTTAGCTAGAAAATTTAAGCTAAGCAAGCAGGTGACTCACCTACTAGATTCCTAAGTCCTACAAGAACCTCACCTCTCTCACTTAGTTTAGGGCCGTGATCTCCTCAATTGACACAAAACATATATACGCTCAACCCTCTTAAGCGTTAGATGCAAATATCGCCCTATAACATGAGATTCAAGAACTTTTAAAAATAGGAGCTAATTTGACAAGCCATATCATGTTTCATTTGTATAGTACTAGTATTTTAAGAGGTGGGGTGTTACATCTTCCCCCTCTTAGGAACATTCGTCCCGAATGTTAGCACAATTGGATAGCTTAACCAAGTTCAACGTAATAAACGTTCAAACACACGTACCTATTATGGCCCCTAATTCTGGATGTTGGACTTTCTCTTTAGCTTCAAGTAAGTAAGGGTATTTTGATTTCATCATGTCCTTGGCCTCCCATGTTATTTCTTCTACTTTCTGGTTTCTCCAAAGTACTTTTACTGAAGCTATTTCTTTATTCCTTAGCTTCTTACCTTGATGATCTAGAATAGCAATAGGTACCTCTTCGTATGTGAGATCTCCTGTAACCTGCACATTCTCAATAGGAGTGATATGAGATGGATCACCTATGCATTCTCAAAGCATTGAAACATGAAAAACTGGATGAACCATTGAAAGCTCTTGGGGTAGCTCTAGTTCATATGCAACCTGCCCAAACTTCTTAATTATTTTATATGGTCCTATGTAACGTGGGCTCAGTTTTCCTTTCTTATCAAATCTCATAACCCCTTTCACTGGAGACACCTTTAAAAATATCCCATCCCTTACTGAGAATTCCAGTCCTCTCCTTCTAGCATCCACATTTGATTTGTGACGACTTTGGGCTATTTCTAGCCGCTGTTGTATTACCTTAATCTTTTCCATGGCTTTTTGTACTAGATCTGGCCCAAGCAAGGTGGTTTCACCTACTTCAAACCATCTAATTGGTGATCTACATTTCCTCCCATACAAAGCCTCATAAGGTGCCATCTTGATACTCACGTGGTAGCTATTATTATAGGAAAATTTAGTAAGTGGCAAATGGTCCACCCAACTACCTTTAAAGTCCAATGCACAAGCTCGTAACATATCTTCAAGTGTCTGAATGGTGCGTTCTTCTTGACCGTCTGTTTGAGGGTGGAATGTTGTACTCAAATTCAC
>JAABOM020018186.1:0-18738 GCA_011800125.2 Solanum clarkiae
TATCAGTTACTTTTCCTTATCTAGAAGCTTTGTAGACTATGTAAATTTAAGTGTGGTGATGCCTCATACTTTAGACACCGTGGCCCCAACGGCCTAGTCATATGCATTTCCTTTTGGCTTGTTATCATTGTTTATTTTCTTGAAGGCATTTCAAACGTACAAATCCCTTATAATACATATAGAAAGAGCATAGATAAAGGTTGGTTCTCCCGGGACTTATCGGCAACGGGTGCCAGTCTGCTCTAACAGGACTTGGGGCGTGACACTTTCAATGAAAATGTATATTGTTGAAACCAATATAGGTTGAACCCTATGGCTATAGATGTCATGGGAGCGATAGTGTTGGCACCACTATTGGCTGACACTAAGTTCATAGTGTCTAGTGGTCTCTTAGAAATACTTCAAAATCATAGTTTGTTTACAAGGCTACCTTCGGAGGATCCACATAGTCATCTCAATAATGTCACTTTTGTTTGCAATAGTGTGATGGGTACATAATCTTTCAATGGATATGGTTAGTTTGAGAGTGTTCTCTCTATCTTTGATAGGAAATGCGGCTATTTGTTATCCGAACTTCTACAAAGTTCGATCACTAGTTGGATCAAGCTACAAAGAGCCTTTTTAGATAGGTATTTTCCTAGGTCCAAAAAGCTTAAACTCAAAGATCAAATCAAAAAGTTTGAGCAATTGCCGGGTGATTCGATCAATACAACATGGGAAAGATTCACCAAGTGCTTCAGGATAGTTCCGGATCACAAAATTGTTGATGATGCCTTAATGGAGATATTTTATCGGGATTTTGATGAGAATAGTCAAACTTGCGCCGACATCATTGTGGGAGGCATATTTCTTGATCAATCTTTTGCATGAATCGCCGAAACAATGGAGCAAGTGGTCAAAAAAATAGAGCATGGTGGCAAAGGGAGAGAGGTGCTACTAAAACTTCTTGTGGGGTGAACACCAACAATGAGCAAGCCAAGATGAATGAGGAGATTATCCAATAACTTTCTCAACTTCGCATAATTATGGAATTGGTGTTGAAACGAAACCAAGCAAGTGTTCATGCAGTGACTAACCAACCTCTAAGGCGCCAATGTAGGAAGAACACTTCTTTGAAGAAGATGCTTGCTTTTTAAGTAATAAAGCAACAAGTTTCCAAAGTAATGTCCAAGGCTCCAACTCAGACTATTGGAGGCAAGGTTCCAAGAATCAAGGTCGGAACTACAATTGTGAAGGAGCGTATAGAGATAATCGTGGCAGTTAGTGTGAAAGAGAAAGAGTACCGAAGGCCGAATGGGGGCGAAGTGATGGTTATAGAAATGGCCCTATGTGCCTCCTCACAATCGTGATGTCGGGTCTAGCACTTCTAGGATTGAGGAAATGTTCAACAAGTTGTTGAAGAGTTCGACCATCAAGACGAGATCTTGAAGGTGATAAATCGGATATTTCAAGTATAAACCAAAAGATAGACTCTCACTCGGTGGCCATTAAACAATTAGAGCTACAATTTGGCCAAGTTTCTTCTCAATTGAACCAATGCCAAAAATGGACTTTGCCAAGAAACAAGGTACAAAATTCAAAGAATAATGGACATTGCATAGCGATCATGACAAGAAGTGGGAAAAGTACCATAGATCCCCTAATGCTGATAGTTGATGATGAGGTTTGTGAAAAGGGTGTTGATGACAAGGTTGATATTGGTGAAGAAAGTTTGGAGAGCAATGAGATGCAAAGAGAAGAGGTGAAAGAGCAAGAAAAGGCAAAGATGATCCCAAAACCTCCTCCACCTTTTTCCTCAAAAGCTCAACAAAAAGGAAGATGATGGTAAATCTAAACACTTCCTTTCTATGTTGAATTAATTTTCCATTAACATTCCCTTTCTAGAAGCACAGGAGAAGATGCCCAGGTATGTTAAGTACATGAAGGATTTGGTGACGAAAAAAGTTAAGCCAATAGCTTTCACAAGAGCTCAAACAATATAGTGCCATCATGACAAAATGCCTAGTCTAAAAGAGGGAAGACCTCAGTGCATTCACTATTCCTTGTACCATCGGGGATGTAGAGTTCGCAAGAGCATTATATGATTTAGGAGCAAGCATAAATTTGATGCCTCTTGCCATTTTCAAAAAGCTTGGTCTTGTTACTCCTACTCTCACAAGACTGTGGTTACTCATGGCGGATAGAACTATCAAAAAGCTGGAAGGGATCCTTTTTTATATGCTTGTTAAATTTGATAAATTCATCTTTCCCATTGACTTCGTGTTTGTTGATTGTAAGGTTGATATTGAGGTGCCCATTATATTGGGAAGACCATTTCTGGCCATCGGGAGAGCCTCGGTGGATATGGATTCCAGTCAACTTCGGTTCAGGGTCAACAATGCAGAGGTTGTTTTTGACATCTGCCAAATAATGAAGCACCCGGACGAGTTCAAGAGCAAAGTGTGGTCCATTAAGGATTTTTGATGATGGATGATGACTAAGTCGAGCGACGACATTAAACAAGGCGCTTCTTAGGAGGCAACCTAAGTATCTTTCATGTTTTTGGATTGTTTTAGTTTATTTTGGTTTTTTGAATTGTTAGGTAGTGGATTAATTTTTTGTTTTGATTTTAAAAACATTAAATCAGTTGTGTTGTTTTGAAAATTGATGTATTTTAATTTTGGTTTGCAAGTATGAATCAAGTGTTGAAAGTATGAAGAATGACATTTGAAGCATCCTCTATGACTAGGCCTACGAGCCGTAGTCTGCAGTACGACTCGTAGTCATGCCTCGTAGAGGGAAACAATGTTTGATTGAAATTGGCACATGCACTATAATCCAACCTTACGATTCGTAGTATATCCTACGAGTTATAAGTGGGTTCGTAGTGCCCAGGTATGATTTCTGAATTTTTCTAAGTGTTGGATATACTACGAGACCACGACCTACAAGTCGTAGGTAGCCCTATGACTCGTAGTCGGTGTTTCGTAGCCCCGAAATGCAGAATTTTAATAGTTGACCCGGTTTGTTATAAAAGCCCTAATTCTTCATTTCTCAACCCTAATCCGCACAAATTGCCCCCAAACATTTCCATACACTGTTTCGATCATCTTTTCTGATAACCCATATCGTTTTCCAGCAAGAATTCCAGCAAGCACCATTACCTAGGGTTTTATCTCTCTTTTTCTCTCTCAGTGCATCGACTTGCTTCATATTCTCTCAATTGGTATGCTTTCTTGGTTAAATTTGACACACAACTTTTATTATCTTCTTGAAATTGTTGGTTGATTGTGTGTGTGGATGTGATGTTGAAAGTGCCCATGAGAAAATGGTTGTCTAGACATGAAAAATAGGGTTTGTCGATTTAAATTCCTTAATGATATTTTAAAATGCAAATTCTCCCTTGTTGGTTAATTATGATATTGATACCTTGTCATATTTACTGTTGATCATGGTTATTGTAGTGAATAATTGTGGATTGATCAACTGTTGGGTTCATGTCGAGGTGCAATTTGGTTGTTGATGTGTGTTAGGATTCAAAATGGGCTTTTGAGATACCCATTGAATGAATTTGCGTTTGATCCCTTTGAACTCTCATGATTTTTTATAGTTTTGATTGTTGTGAGTTTAGGGATTGAAAACTTTTGGGTGATTCTCAAACGTGTTGGGGAGTTGTTGTTTGATTGTCGAGTATTGATACAATTTGTGGAGATATTGTGGTTTGAATGTTCATGATTGTGGTCATATTTGACATACTTGTTGAATTGATTGAGAGAATTGCTTCAAATGATATTTGAATTTTGTTTACTTGATGGTAGTTTGTGTGGTGAAGTTACAGGCACCACAGATGCCTATTGTTTTCTGCTACGAGGCCTTCCTATGACTGGTAAGATGTCCTACGAGCTGTAGTGACCCTTCGTAGGAAACAACAATCCCATATGGTTCCTTATAATTCATCATACGACACCTACCTATGGGTCACAGTGTTCACTATGAATCATAGTGAGGGTCTCATAAGACTTGTCTTGTGCTTTAAAAGGATTCTGAAAATTGCTACGAGTCCAATCTATGACTCGTAGGTGACCCTATGAGTAGTACCTATGTTTTATACCTGCAAATCTGCAGCTGGTGTAGTGTCAATTTTTTTTTTGTATTTTTCGTTTTGTTCTTTTTTCTTCTTATTGCTTTTTCTATTTGTGTTTAGAGGGTGTTGCAACTATGGTGCTCATTTGTGGTATGGGGTATAATTTTCAGGTTAGATCCCTCCAAAAGATAAGAATGCTATCCGGGCCTTTCATAGTAAGCTGATAGATGAGGCCTCAGATACTGAGCAGATGAAGGGTCAAAGGAGGTCCATAGAGTTTGAATTGACAAGGAGGCAAATGTGCCTCAAATCAGAGCTAAAGCTACACGGACTCAAATGGTTGTGGAGAGTTCCTCCCAGTCTGAAGAGGAGGGTGATGAAGATGAGTCAGCTTGTAGTTCACCACAGATGACTCCTACTCGTATGGAGTCAGATTCTCATAAGGCATCATAGACTCAGCAGGGTAAAGCAGAGTCAAAGCCCCCGGTTGACCCATTTGTTTCCTCTACTGATCTTAGACACATCCGATGGGGAGATCCGGGTATGGAAGAGATCTATAATAGGGGGTTAGTGCTAACGTGATAGCGAAAGCCTGTCCAACAGTTCCATGAGGAATCGAGGCTGAATGATTCAGGGTTGAGTAAGGTTCCAGCTTTAAAGGCAGAGATTGATCGGCATGGGCTTCGATGGTTATCAGGGCAATTGGGCAAGTATGCCCCGTATTTAGTTCGAGAGTTCTACCCCACCTATGCTATTACTATCTTTAAATATCTTTCCGAGGGGAAGAAGGCCATTGATCAGCCCAAATTATGCGCGGTCTTAGTCCAAGATCAGAAATTCGACATCCAAAGGAGACCGTTCATAGGGTTCAGTTTGGGACTAATTACAGGGTGCCACATTCCATCATCGAGTATAATGACAGGATTGAGAAGATAACGTTAGTGGTGACAGAGAAGAATGTGGGCCTAAGGACTGAGCTTCTCTGATGGGCGGCTAGCCAGATATACGAGGGCGGTGTCGTGCCAGTATGGGTCACAAACCAAGCCGAGCCGATAATGAAGGCTCATCTCTTCTGAAATAGACTGGGCATATGTGATGGTGGAGCGAATTCATGTGTCCGCGATCTGGACTAACAACTTATTGTCGTTTCCCATCTTGATACGTAGACTATGCAATGAGGCAGGAGTTCATGTTTCTCTCTACCTCAACCCACATGTAGAGGAGTTGCATACTATGGATCCCAACCTTATCAAGGCTGATGAGAATCCGATGGCCTTCCAGCGAGCAGTTTCTCCTCCACGCCAAGTACATTTCCGCTCAAGCCAACCTACTCAGGATTCGACTCCAGTGCCTACCACCTCTACTGCACTTGCACCAGAGCAGCCTCCAGTTACTAATGCCGAGGCGATGCCCTCCACAGCTACACCTGCACCAGAGCCATCTGCTATTCAGATTACTTCTACAGACTACCCTATTATGTCTGTTATTGCTTTTCAGGCTTTGCTACGCAGGTTGACTAGGACAAAGGCCTAGTTGTGTAGATTGATGGACCATCTCAAGCCATAGGTTCGCCAGATAGTTCGGGACTCAAAGGAGAGGGCCAAGGCATTCATTATTGCTGAAGTAGACTGGAGAGTAACCGGAGTGGATGGCAGGGTCAACATTTTCGAGCTCAAAGTCCAGCAGAGGCTTGAGGGAGCACGACCTGCTAACATCGTTACTGTAAAGGAGGAGTTGGCCAAATTCAAGGCTAACCTGATCAAATCATTATCAGCCCCAATAGCAGCACCAGAGGAGGCACCTGAGGGTGAGGATTTGATTAACTTATGAGGATAGCCCACTTGCCCATGGGAAGAGGCCCCTGGAGAGTGATAATGTAGTTATGAGACAAAAGAGACAAAGGATAGTTGAGGAGGAGGCAGAGCTGGAGGAGCAGATTACTGACTAGGTGGTTCGAGAGTCTTTAGCCATGGAGGACCTGAGGAAGGCTTGGGAGCAGTAGATATTGCAAGGAGCTAGTAGCTTGAGACAGCTGCAACCCAGACCACCCAGGAGAAGAGCGAGCCCTAGGAGCAAATGGATGTCGGTTCCTGAGAACCATATGTTTGTTATTTTGGACCCCATGATTCTTATCTATTAATACTTTGTTCCTATTTGGACACTATTTTTACTATGTTTTGGAAACTTTTGGATGTTTTACTTTGGATGTTTGGTTTTTTTTTGATAATTGGTTTTAATTTTGTTTATATATATATACACACACACACACATACTTTGAGGAAAAAGTATCAACTTTTTGGTGGGGTATAGGAAGTTATGGACGGGGGTGAAGTTTGAGTAGCTTTTAGTCCATAACTATCCTATTTTTGATCCCAAGGTTTTCTTTCTGTGTTTTTTTTCCTTATGGATGAGTTTACCTTCTGTTGAACCGGTATATTTAGGTGTTGTAGATAATTTCTAGATATATAGCAATTATTACTTTTGGCATGTAGATAATCGTGAATGTTTTTATGAACATTTTGAAAAATGGGTACCCACAAAATTTTTGGGATTGTTGGTTACAATTGCAATCTTACATGTGATTGGTTTGGCAATGTTTGTTCTGATAAAGTGAAGGCAAGTTGATGCTTGAAGCAAGACCTGTGAGTTTATGATTGATTGTATATGTTATGCCATAAGTGTGTGAGCAAATTTTTATCATATTCATGCATTTATATAATAATTGAGAACTTGCCTTCTTACTCTGAGATTGGATTGGAGAATTTGGTTGATCAGGAAAGGATTTTAGGACATTGTTCTTTAAGATAGTCCACTTTTACCAAAATGACCTACCAAATGTAGTAGTTTATCCCTTCTTCCAAATGTTTGAGCTTTCATGTACCTGTTCTTTCTTGATACCTAGCTAGCCTAACCTTGTTTGGTGAAATACCTTGATATTGGTTGTGGTCTATCCTTGAACATGTGAACCTTGATTGAGGCAAAAGCGTAAGTTAAGGGTGTCTACGAAAAGTGGCCCTAGTTTAGGAAATGGATATTGTGTACTTTACCTCAGACTAAAAGCTTAAGTTGATGCTGGCTAATGTTGTGGTGTAGTAGCAAAAATGAGGTGACTAGTTGAAAATGACAGAAAAGATGAAAAATCATTTGCGAGTGAGAGAAAAGGGAAGAAAAGGTGTCTTGAAATGAAAAGAATAGAAAAATGAGTTCAAAAATGAGGCGCAGCTGAAAAAGAAAAAGAAAGTACCCGAAAAAGCTTAAAATGAAGAATGAGGGAGGTCAAAATGAAAATGGCCGAGTTATCAAGGTAAAATTGTTTTAAAATATGGTTCAAGGATGGCTTTTAGTCACTAATTTCCCAAAGTACATTACCAAAGCCCATGAGACTACGTTACAAGCCTATAAAGTCCTAAAGTGATCCTAATCCAATTAGTGAACAGTCTGGAGTATGAGTATATGGGCAAGCCTATAGTGTTGGTTATCATGCATGAATCTTATTTGATAGAGTGAGGATGCTTACGCAGTCCCTGAACTTTGATTGCTTTTTGAGTGAAATGAAGGGACTTCTTTTCTGTGAAGGCATTTGCATGACATGATTGGCATTTGACCTGTTCAGTGATTGTGAATTGTTGATACTCCTTTTCTTGTCATAGTTAGATTCTCAGATGCATCATTACGTCTTGGGTTGCTTGGCAGCTATTCAATCAGGTTTTGAAAATGAGAGTTGGGTACCTGAGTTGGAATTGATTGATGTATATTCCATTAGGATAATTGCTAGTATTTCTTATTATCTATTTTGATCGAGTTGTCGCTTAAGGAAAAGCAACAAATCTAAGTTGAGGGTGTTGAGGTGTTGTCAAATTACAACACATTTGATTCCTAAAACATAGATTGTGCATGTTCTTAATGTAACTTTTTTATGATTTTTTATGTGTTTTTGTGTTGTTATTGCAGAAAATACATGTTGGCATGATTTTGGGAGAAAATTGCAGATTTTGATGAAGTTCAGGACATACGAGCCAACTTATATGTCGTAGCCTAAGCTACGAGTCATAGTGTGCCCACGTAGCCAGAAATAATGTTTAAGAATTAGAAATTCGCAAAGTGAAGGTCAGTTATACGAGGCTAAACCTACGAATCATAAGTCTCACTACGATTCATATGAGGGGGTCTCGTAGCCAGAAAAAGTGTTGCCAAAATTAGGACCAAGACCTGCAACTAGAGACTACCAGAAGACATCAAACAATGACTCCTAGCAGTCAAGTACAAAATGTTAAATGTTGACTATGAAAACCCGATTACGACTCATAAGTCACCCTATGAGTCGTACCTGCGAAGCGTACCTGCTGCTAGCTGTATTTTATATTTTACTTTTAGGGTCCTTTTGTAAATAGTATAAATAGTTAATGATAGGATTTTTGAAAGAGAGACTTGACACTTTTATAGATTCTACAACTTTGAATATTCTGAGAGAGCACTTTTCTTAAGGTTTAAAATAGCTTTTAGGATTTTAATTTTGAAGACCCATTTTGGGGCATTTGAAATCACTTGTACTCAAATTCCACCATTGCAAGCTTGTGGTTTCAACATCAAGGTCGTTTTGTTCTTTATTGTTCTTGGGTAATCTCTAAACCATGTTTTTTACACTCATTGTTTGTAACATTGCCCTAGCCATGAGTGGCTAATCACCCACAACTTGGAGTTGTCGGAACTATGAGAAGTTGACTTGAAATAACCCAGATTTTATGCATTTATTTGATTGGGTATTTGCATGCATTATCTATTTCCCTTCACTTTGAATTTTGTTTGGTGGTGGCCAACACCAAACTCACCTACTATCATGATCCTGACCAAGGTAGTGACAAATAGGAAAAGGGAAGTAGATAACAGGATTTGATTGATGTGTTCTCATCTAATCAACCAAACCTGACCAAAGGGAGGTTGACTGGGATAATGGGTAACGGTTAGTTGGCGCACCATGGTTGCCGACCAAGTGTCATGGTAAAATTCGACCTTCACCTTCATAAGAGGTCTAGAAGAACCTAAGTTACCATCTTGCATGTGATGTCTCAATTACAGTTATGTTATTCAGGCTATTTGAGTTAACGAATCATGGGAAACACAATACCCAAGTTGTCCCTCAATTTGATTGTCTCTTTATATTAGTAGTATAGTGTTTCTATCTTCTTTTATTTCAAAATTGCAACCCCCCCCCTCATTTTGAGAAGTTAGTTAATTGGTGCTAGAAATAATTGTTAGTGAATCAATATGGTCAACCCCGTATTCCCTGTGGATTTGACCATAACCTCCAGTTAGGTTTATACTTGATAGCGACCACTTTACTGTTGGAGTGTGAACATCAACGGTTCGCTCCAGAGTGATGACATTATCCATGAATGTAGGCTGAATGCGATACCGAATAATGGACCACCATAATTTGGCTGGAAAAGAAAGGTGGGACTTCACCATAGGCTCGGTGTGATTGGTGACCCATGTAGACTCGGCATGACCCTCTACTATCTGGCTTGCCACCCATCTGAGGAGCTTGGTCTTTAAATAAACATTTTTTCCAATCACAGCATGCCTCTTCTTATCTATCTTGCTATCTTACTCGGTTGTGTGCTATAGCACCCTGTAGTTAGGCCTAAACTGAACCTGGCAGATGATTTCTTCAGAGATATCTACCCTCTGACCACAAACCAAGACACTATGTGACCTGGGCTGCTCCATCGCCTTCTTCCCCTTGAGAAGATCTCAGAGGATGGTAGTGGCATATGCGGTATAAAACTCTCTGACCATAAGTAAGGCATACTTGCCCAGCTGCTTTAAAAACCATTGGAGCCCGTGTTTGTCGATCTCGCCTCTAAAGCAGGAACTCAACTCAACCCTGAGTCATTTAATCGAGACTCCTCATGAAATTGTCTGAAAGGTTTTCCCTGTCCCTTTGGCTCTAATCCCTTATTGTAGATATCTTGCATCCCCTCGATCCCCCATCGGTGATGATGAGGATCAATAGCTGAGATAGATAGGGAAACCGAGGACTAGGCCTCCACCTAGGTCGATGGTGCCTTCTAAGAATCTGACTTTGTATGTGTGGGAGTCATCTATGCTGAACAACTACCGAACTCATCTCCATCTCCCTCTCTTCAGACTGGGAGGTGCTCTTAACTACCATGGGAGTCTGGGCAGCCCTAGCCCTCGTCAGTGGAACCTGTGCATCAGGTTCAATCCAGACCCTTGCCTCCTCCGATCCCTCATTTTGCTCATTGTTTGAAGTCTCATCAATGAGCTTCCAGTGAAAAGCTCAAATAGCATTTTTGTATTTTGAAGGCATTATACCTTAAATTCATACCACAAACCACCGATGAGCACCAAAGTGTCAACACAATCAGCACAAGCAGAAAGAACAGAGAGAACAAAAATAAAAGGAAAAAAAACAGCAAACATCAACATTGCACCAACTGCAGGTTACAAGTACGAGGTGCATGTATGACTCGTAGGGTGAGCTATGAGTCATACTGTGGTCTCGTAGTACAAAGGTGCCTGAGAAAAAAAATCAAACTCAAAATAGGTACGAGGCACAGGTATGACTTGTAGTGGAGACTACGAGTCATAGGTTGGCTTGTACAAATTTCCATTAACATTTTTAAACATAAGGCATGCTCAAGAGACCCCTACTATGGTTTGTAGTGAACACTACGACCCATAGGTGGATCTCGTATGGCAAGTGTTAATGGACCATAGGTAATTGTTATTCCCTACAAAGGACCACTATGACTCGTAGGTCCTTTTATGAGTCGTAGGTAGCCTACGTAGCAGGGAATGTCAGATACATGTGGTGTGTTCAACACAACCACATGAACCACAATCAAAACCAAAGATTTTAAACAAAATTGAAGTAATTTTGTTTATTTTATATAACAGGCACAACAATATCCCACAACCCCTAATCATGATAATTCAATCTAAAACCCAATCAAGCAACCATCAATTTCCCAACACATTCAAGAATTTCCAAAAATCATCAATCCCAGAACTCACAACAATAGCACTAGCACACAAACATGGAAGTTCAAAGGGATTAGATGCACAGTCACACAAAGAATTTCGCAAACGACCGTATTCAACCCAAAAGCCATACCCGCAACTGAAGTTCAATCCCACCATGAATCTACTAGTTAATCAACCATCACATATTCATTTTATGCATATGGTCAACACTAAATATGGTAAGATATCATCATCACAATCAAACAACAAGAGTGATTTTACAATTAGGACAAACCTTAGGGAATTCTAACTGTCACAACCCTAATTCTCATTTCTATGCATCAACTTTCTCATGGGTACTCTTAATACTAGTTTCAAACACACAATCACACAAGAATTCCAAAAGACACTCAAGAATGTGCGTGAAATTTAACTAAGAAATATACCTTTTGAGAAGATGATGAACAATTAAACGCAATGAGAAGAAAAAGAGGCGAAAACCCTAGGTATTAGATGATTTGCAAAACAGTTCACCAGAAAATGGCGTAGGTATGCTAGAAAGGGGGATCAGAACAGTTGGGAAATGTTTTGGGAGCAAATTTGGGGATTAGGTTTATATTTTGGGATCAAAATGAATTTTGACTCCTTTTTATAATAAATAGGGCCAACTTTTAAAATCACTGCATCGTGTCTACGAGACCCCGACTATGAGTCATAGGGCTTCCTACGACCCGTAGGTCCTAGTCTCATAGCAAACCCTAACCCTTAGAAAAATTCAGTAATCACACCTGGGAACTACGAACCCCACTTACGACTTGTAGCATGGACTACAAATCGTAATGTTGGCTCGTAATGTATGTGGTAACTTTAATCAAACACTGTTAACCTTTACAACGCATGACTACGAGTCGTAGTGTAAGCTATGGCTCGTAGGCCTGGTCGTAAAGGTTGCTTCCAATGCCATTTTCTTCTAACTTTCAGCCCTTGTTTAATACATGCAAACCAACATCTCAAAATACCAATCTTCAAACAACACAACTGAGTCAAATACCAATCTTCAAACAACACAACTGAGTCAATGTCTTTAAAATCAAAACAAAAATCAATCCACTACCTAGAAATTTAAACAATCAAAATGAACTCAAAAAAATCCAAAAAAATATGAAAAGTACTTGGGTTGCCTCCGAAGAAGCATCTTGTTTAACATCGTGGCTCGACTTAATCATCATCAATCATCAAAAATCCTAAATAGCCCACACCTCACTCTTGAGCTCATCCGAGTGCTTCATTGACTAGCGGATATCAAAAACAACTTCTGCACCATTGACCCTGAACCTAACTTGACTAGCAATCCATGCCCACAAATGCTCTCCCGATAGCCAAGAAGGCCTCCCCAAAATAATAGGACTTCAAAATTAACCTCACAGTCAAGAATCATAAAATCTGCCAGAAAAATAAACTTATCAACTTTTACCAACACATGAAAGAGAATTCCTTCCGGCATATTGATTGTTCTACTTTCCATGAGTAACTGCATCTTTGTGAGAGTAGGATAACTAAGACCAAGCTTTTTGAAAATGACAAGAGACATCAAATTTATACTTGCTTTCAAGTCACATAATACCCTTGCAAACTCTACATCATCAATGGTACAAGGAATGATGAATGCACCGGGATCTTTCCTCTTTTGATCTAGGCATTTGGTCATGATGACACTGCATTGTTGGAGCTCTTGCGAAAGCTCTTGGCTTACCGTGTGCTTTTTCATCACCAAATCCTTTATATACTTAGCATATCTGAGCATCTTCTTCAATGCTTCTAGAAAGGGGATGTTAATGGAAAATTGCTTTAACATCAAAAGGAAATATTTAAATTTACCATCCTCCTCCTTTTTCTTGAGTTTTTGGGGAAAAGGGGGAGGAGGTCTGGGGATCACCTTGGCCTTTTCTTGCTCTTTCACCTCTTCACTTTGCATCCTATTGCTTTCCACACCTTCTTCCTAACCTCAACCTTGTCATCAACACCCTTCTCACAAGCTTCGTCATCAACCACTGACACTGGGGGATCTCTGCTTCTTTTTCCCACTTCTCATTATGACCGCCATGCAATGCTTATCATTCTTTAGACTTTGAACCTTCTTACTTGGAAAAGTGCCCTTTTGGCGTTGGTTCAATTGAGAAGACACTTGACCAAATTGTTGCTCCAATTATGTATTGGCCACAGAGTGAGTCTCTATATTTTGATTGATGCTAGAGATATCCCATTTCATTACCTTTAAAATTTTGACTTGTTGGTCGGCCTTCTTCAACAAATTGTCAAACATTTCAATCCTTAAGTTTCTTGATCCGGCATCATGATTATGGGGAGGCACATAGGGACCATTCCTATATCCTTTGTCATGACCCAAGCCTAGGTCATAGATATAACACGGCGAATGGGGAACCTGAAGGGACCCCAAACAAGACTCTTCGCATATCATTTCACATCCTTAGTTGCGGAAGCAAGAATAAATAACAAGAGAAAACATAAACTAAGGGGATTGGGACTAAGGAAGAGAGAGTGTCCAATACTTAAACAACATAGATAACTCAAAAGTAATAATACATAACTTGTCCAACATCACCTCTACTACATAGATAAGAGCGGGGGCCAGGACAAGCAACCGGGTTCACCCTTACAGTCAATACATACATAAAAGAAAGATAGTCTTAGTACATAGCATGAGATCATAGATATTGTCCCTGGGATGTAGGACTCACCAACTAGCTTGAGATAGATCGTACTAGCCACGTGGAGGAGGAGGATCAAGAGGGACTCAGGCTCCAACATGGTGACATCATATAGGTATGTAGTATGCATTAGTATGTTTGAATGTACTAAGTATGTAGGATGCAATGCAACAAGTGGTAAGCACCGTAAACAAAATGCATAACATAAGCAATGAATAAGCATATATCAATATGAAATGTATGAATGATGCTTGAAGTAATGATACTTAGCATATCCGAGCATTTTTTTCAATGCTTCTAGAAGGGGGGATGTTAATGGAAAATTGCTTTAACATCAAAAGGAAATATTTAAATTTACCATCCTCCTCCTTTTTCTTGAGTTTTTGGGGGAAAGGGGGAGGAGGTCTGGGGATCACCTTGGCCTTTTCTTTCTCTTTCACCTCTTCACTTTGCATCCCATTGCTTTCCACACCTTCTTCCTAACCTCAACCTTGTCATCAACACCCTTCTTACAAGCTTTATCATCAACACGGTTGATGAAATACAAACCCCTCAACATGGTTATCAAGGTACAAACCCCTCAACATGGTTGCACAGGCCTACTACCTCCTGAGTGAGGCGACCGAGGTACAAGCCCTCCAACAAGGTTGCACGGGCCTACCACCTCCCGAGCAAGGCGATCGAGGTACAAAACCCTTCAACAAGGTTACCTGGGCCTACAACCTCCCGAGTGAGGCTTGGTCAATCCCTAAAACTGTAGAGATAATATCATATATATACATTCCTTTCATCATCATATAGTCATTCAACTCTTAATATATGCATTAGACCTTCAATTCCTCAAGAAATCATAACCAGAAATTTATCAAACACTTGGCAGGTGTGTAGTTCTAGTGTAAAACCATGCATTTCAAGAGTGGACTCATGCTAGAAAACTTAGTTTAAAACTATTAATAGATACTTCGTAACACCCTCAAGAAATATACATCAAAACCTTTATCAAATCTTACAATAGATCTTATATCCATAGCTCAAAACATGCTAAAACAAACACAATTTCATGAAACCCAAACATAGTGTGCTGGGAAATTCCTAATGAATAAGACCCATGAGTAAATCATCATTAAACCATACAATTTCGGTAAAAAGAGAAGCTTGGGCACCATGCGTGAAAGGACTCATTGGTTGAAACCCACATACCTTAGCTTTGGGAAATTCTTGATGAAGATTGGAAATGGAGACTTGAAGCTTGAGTGAAATCCTTAAGATCCGGACAAATTTTGGACACTTGAATTTTGAGAGAAAATATTAGTCTAAGGATTTGAGAGAGTATTTGGGAATGTCTTGGATCATATGAAGGTGAAATATGGCTAAATATAGATATTTTCACGCATAGGAAGGCTTAGGCCCAAGACCCAAAAGCCTTGGATTGTAACACAAAAACTGAACAAAATTAACACACTGGTGCGCCCGCTCACCATTTTTTCGCCACTTTGAAAAATAAATTTTGATACGGTTGCTCTAAAATTGGGGTTAGACTCATTTTCCGCTCTATTTGACCCCATAAACAAGAATATGAAATTGAATTTTCGATATCATGTACGAATTTTAAGATATATGAAAATTACAATTCCGGGCAAGGCACATTTTCGGGCACTTTTTGGGGTCATTTTAATATCTCCCCCTTGGAAATATTCTTCCCCGAATGTCAAAGAAACGTATATGAGAAGAGTAATTATGAAGAAATCAGCCCCCAACAAGAATGCAACAACATATTTAAAACACCTTTTCCAAAATCTCGACATAAGTGTCAAAATCACCATGAATTTGTCAACATAAACATGAATTCATGCAAATGACATAGGGGATGAAACATAAGATTTGGAATTATAAACGAAAAGGACTTGACATGTCACCACAAGCTTTAATAAAGTAAAATAGGTTCGGATATCTCTTCTCCATGCCCGCTCTGGATCCCCGAGAGAAACTATTGACTTGACGATTCTTCCAAATGGCCTTGAGGAACACCACATCCTTATTAATCAACTCTTCCTATCCATCCATCCAATATCTCCACAGGGATCTTCTCCTAAGCCAAGTTATCCTCCACAACACCCACAACCTCAAAAGTTCTAAAGCACGTGAGTCAACAACACATCTCCTCAACCTAGATGCATGAAGAGTCGGACAAACCATATCCTATTCATAGGAAACTCCAATTCATATGAAACCTTACCAATCCTCCTCAGCACTCCACAAGGACCCACATATCTTGGGCTTAACTTACCCTTCTTAACAAAATGGACCACACCCTTCGTGGGTGATACCTTCAAATAGATCCAATCGCCAACTTTAAATTCAAGATCTCTCCTCCTGACATCGGCATAGGATTTTTGACGACTTTGGGCTATTTCAACCTTTCACTAATCATCCTTACCTTCTCAAGAGCCTCCATAACCAGATCTGAACTTATCAAAGCCACCTCTCCTACCTCAAACCAAACTGGTGATCTACAATGCCTACCATAGAGGGCCTCAAAAGGAGACATATCAATACTAGAATGATAGTATTGTTATATGCAAACTCCATCAATGGAAGATGATCATCCCAACTACTCCTCAACTCTAATACACAAGCCCTAAGCATATCCTCAAGAGTTTGGATAGTTCTTTCATCTTAGCCATTCATTTGAGGGTGAAAGGTCGTACTAAACTTAACCTTTGCGCCAAGACCCCTTTGAAAGGAATTCCAAAAAATATGAAGTAAATTGAGCACCGCGATCCGATATGATAGCCAAGGGAACCCCATGAAACTTTACCAACTCATGGATGTACAATACCTAGCATAATCTTCAACACCATATGTAGTCTTAACTAGTAGAAAATGAGCCGATTTTGTCATTCTAACAATCACAACCCAAATGGAGTCAAAACCCTTTATAGTCTTTGGCAACCCAACCACAAAACTCATATTAATTTCTTCCTGCTTTCAAGTGGGAATCTCTATGTCTTGGGCGAGGCCACCTGGCCTTTGATGTTCGGCTATGACTTGTTGGCAACTACGACCACCGGATACAAATTTGGCAATGTCCCTCTTCACGCCTCTCCACCAATACACATCCCTCAAATCTCTATACATTTTGGTAGAACCGGGGTAAATAGAATAACAAGGTACACACAAACTACCTTGGTACCTAAGGGCACCATCTTCCCCTTGGGAGAAAACCTCCACTTTGCCTTCCCTCACCAATGCCTTCAATTCTAACAAGGAGAGGTCAAGATTTTGCATTGCTTTTACCTCATCAACAAAGGAAGATTTTGAACCATCAACAACAACAATACCACCATTATCAACCTCTTCTAACCTACCCCCAATCTAGTCAAACCGATGGACCTCCCTATCCACCTCTTTACCACCACCATCAACACGAGCTAGGCTGCCAATAGAAACCCTACTCAAAGCATTGGCCACCATATTAGCCTTACCAGGATGATAATTCACAGTTATATCATAACCCTTAAGAAGTTCTTACCACCTTCTTTGCATCAAATTAAAATCCTTTGAATTAACACATATTGGAGACTCTTATGATCGGTAAGCACATCCATAGGCACCCCATACTAACAATGACGCCAAATTTTCGCAAGCAAATGCACAGCAGCCAATTCAAGATCATGGGTAGGGTAATCCTTCCAAGCACCTTAAATTGTCTAGAAGAATAGGCTATCACCATACATTTAGCATCAAAACACCGTACAAACCAATTCTTGGGGCATAACAATACACAACAACCCATCTAACCCTTCCGATAGAGCCAAGATAGGAGTGCACACAAGCTTAACCTTCAAGGTTTTAGAAACTCTATTCACACTCATCGGTCCACTCATATTAGCCTTACTTGGGGTCAACTAAGCCATAGGAGAAGCAATAGAAGAAAACCTATCCACAAACCTTTGGTAATAGCCTCTAAGTCTAAGACACCCCCAATATCTGACGGGGCCAATGGTCTAGGATAATCTCTAATTACCTTCGTTTTATTAGGGTCCACCTTAATGCCATCGCTCAGCACCACACGACCTAGGAAGGCAACCTATTACAACCAAAACTCCTGTTTCTCCTATTTTAGCACCTAACCTTCTTCCTTAAACTTTGTAGTACTACCCTCAAATGACTCACATACTTCTGCTCACTCCTGGAGAAAAACCAACATATCACCACCAAGGACCGTTACAAGCATAACAAGGTAGGGTTTAAAGACCCCATTCATGAGACTTATAGACATAACTGATGCTTAAGTCAAACCAAAAGGCACAACGCCAAATTTAAAATATAGGAAATGACATTCACTAACTCATTGATCCCCGAACACAACTCAATATGAGTAACTTAGATTCAACACCCCTAATTCTTACAAGATGATAAACGCAACTCTTAGAGATCAATTGCACCTTAAGAAGAGAAACGGACTTACCCCTTCACAACCATATTACAAGCCGCAACTCAAAGACGGGTTTATTAAGGAATTGGAAACTAACTCTACAAGTCCTACAATCAACGGAGACACAATAAGCATGCAACTAATCCATCCTAAGTATGATATCAAAATCCACCACATCAAACCCAACAAGTCACAAGGCAAGACCCAACGCAATATGGATCCTCTGAAGGTAGCCTCGTAAACAAACCACAATTTTGAAGCATATGTAGGACACTAAACAAGGTGAACTTAGGGTCGGCCGGTAGTGGTGGCAACACTTTCGCTCCTGTGATATCCATGGCCATAGGGTTCAACCTATATTGATTCCAACCATATGTATTTTTTACTAAAATCCCTACGGTGTGGTCTACTCTCCCTTTGAGGTGGGTTTTAATCTCTACCCTCACATCTTCATCATGTTTACGAATAGCTTCATCAATCGTGATGTCCTCATTTTATTGGGCCATTTTTCTCTAAATTTT